>JXSR01S016822.1:2555-14474 GCA_000969725.1 Ophiothrix spiculata | reverse complement strand
CTTCAAACTGAATGGTAAGTGTCTCATATGAATCTAAAAATTCTGGCCTCATATAATTCTTTAAATTCTGATTGACGCATGCGCAGACGGGATCTCAGTTTATTTCTCACTCTCCCTTACTCATAAAATCTAGATTAAACTTCAAACAGGTAAGTTCTCGTTTAATCTTCCCATTAAATACTAATTCTCATCAGATTTAAATGAATGTTATGTGCACGTAAATTACCTCTATTAAAATGTGTGTCAGACTCGTGGGTTTCCCCTCATCAACTGCCTTGTTTATACAAAATTATAGAGAGAGGTAATATAGTTTATGCAAAGATGTAAAGAAAATAATATTGGTGTTACAATGGCGAATTTTGACAAATTGAAGTCAAAAATGTTCGATAATTCGCTGATTATATCAATAAATTGTGTTATTGTGATTTACTGGCTGGTGTAAATGTGTATTTCCTTTATTCTCCCAGTCAACTTGTACAGTGTATATTGTGTATAACTTGTATATTGTATTATACCTATTAGGTTTTGAATGATAGAGTATTATTATTTTGTAGGCTTAAAGGAGCTTGGTTCGATTTTCTAAAATTTAGATTTCTGTGACATATTAAAGATGACCACTAAAGAGGTTTAATTTTTAAATTTCAGTTGAATCGGTCGAACCATTTTTTATTTTATGGGTAATTTTGTATTTTTGAGCCACTTATACATTACTGTGTAAAATTAATTATGGTTACCATAATTAGACATATTTCTGTATGTATCTCCCAAACAGAACATAACTCAGCCGTGAAATTTTAAATGGGTTATGAAAAAAAATGTGAGCAATATTTTGGTGCCGAAATCTCAAAAAGTTTGAAAAAAAGTTGAAGCAATTGGACCATGCTCCTCTTACCCTAACTCCACTGAATCTCACAATATCCCATTCCATAAAGTTCAGAAATGCACCTACGTCCAAATACGTCATAGACCCGAGTTAGCTATGATCAAGAAATTGCTGCTGTGGCAGCGCCTGCTCGGTGGCTTGAGGTAGTGATAATTGGACAGGGAAACGGGATGTCCCGGATTTGAATCCAGGTGAAAACCCACAATTTTGGACTTGCTGATTTTCGGGGAGATAGTTGTTGAACGAAGAAGTGGTCAAAAGTGTTAGGGTTAAGTATTGGGTTGGTTTCCCTTTGTTCAATGGGTAAGATGACGTCTGTCATAGAATGGCACCAGGGAAATTGTGGAATCACAACTAATCAGTATACAATTTAGCTGATGTGTTTTTTGAAGTTTGTATATTTAACATTCATGCAATTTGGAATTGTTATATGATAATAATATGATTGTGACTTGAGAAACATGGAATGAATTGAAAAAAAATAAATTGAATCAGACATTGTATGTACAGCAGATACTCTTGTTCTTTGTTGAAGTAACTTGTAGTAAACTTTTTTTTTTATGAATGTAGCATAATTTAATGTCTGTGACTTTGTATTTGTTGTTGTTGTTTTTGAAAATAAAAATATACCTCTATATTTTAACAAATTGGGGTTATTTTTATACATTTCATATCAAACACATACATTGGGGCTCTCCACACAGGAGTATCAAATCTAGATGCATCTAGATGTGCTAAGTACAGATTGATTTACCTATGTGGAAAGCCCAATCTATGCAGAACCATCGAGATGGTCTTGTCATATATATCACAAAAGTTCTTCATATTGTTGGTATCTTCTTAGACTGTCACGTTTTCACTTTCCAGATTCACAAAGCTGTGCCTCAGATAAATCTGTTAAGGGTTTTCTTAACAGTTGAAGTCATAACTACATGCCCTGTTTTCAGTTCATCTGAACAAACAATATTATGGAATTAGAACACCCTGACTCACTTAACTTTATTTTGAATTTGCTGCACATGTCACCAGACCTGTCAAACTCTGTGACTGACAGACTGAAAATATACCTATTTATGTTTTATAATTGATGGATGTACACTCCCGCTCGAAAGTATTTCTGCACAAAAACTTTATTCAGTCATATCTCAAAAGGCATTCATCTCATTTTCATCATTTTTTGACTGAGTCTATATTGTATAATTATCAAACTAACTAATCCGGTATTGCATTCATTGCATTTGAAAAATATAGTGGCCCCCCATTACTGACCATCCGTCGGTTGAAAAAGCACCCGTCGGTAAACTTGGTCGTAGGCTACCTGCCAAAGTCGGTGATGATATAGATGATTTTCACAGCATTTTGGCAACATTATAACTACATAAATCTAAAAATGTTGCAATTAGCCTTCCTGCAGTGTTTCAAATAGCTAAAAACCAAGAGCTAAGGCGAGCCCCTGGACCCCACCCATTATTCGTTCCGATCACTTAGTTCGCTCCGCTCGCATGATCAACCCAATTCTGTCGGTTCGTCTTCATATTGTGGCCCCTCCACTTTCAAAACCCTGGCTACGCCACTGAACTAGTGTATATCATCTGTTTTAACTATCATTGTCTTGACAGCACTGTTTTGTAAATTCTATTCTCTATAAACCTTGAAGTATGCAACAAGTAATCAGACTTTGTTATGAGGTCTATCTGTTAGAAATATTACATTGGAAACATTGGATGCTCTAACTGTATAAAACTTACGAGCAGCAATGCGTAATGGAAAAGTATATTGTTTATTGTGTTTCTTATTCTGAAGTAGTGAATTTTCAATGTATTTTGACATGTTGATTTTGAATGTTTTTTTCCAAACGCACGTAGCTAAACATCGAAAGACTGTAGATAATGATCTGTGTAATATTCAAATAGCTCACCAGTGAAAATATCATAAAGGAGTAATGGAATCAGTAAAAAACATGTTTATCATCGGACATCCCCTGGACATTGAATAATTTGAACTTTATTCAAGATTATACTAAATTTTTGTCCCTTTAAAGGAGAAACATGTATGAAATATATATCTGTAGAGAATATATGTTTGGCAGGGATTTTCAGTGGCACTTTCACATCAACCAATGTTGTTAAAAATTTCTTGTTTCTTGTTTTGAAGTAATTTTACTTTAAAATGTTATTTAAAAATAGTCCTAAATATCTTTATGTAATTGAGTCCTGGCATTGAACCACATAAATAAGCCAAGACAGCCTTTGTGTATAAGTGAATCCGACAAAAACAGTAACACCTATTCAAAGGGTATCATAAACAGTCACACACATGCAAATGAATATATTAGAATAAAATAACAAATTGTAAGATAGTAAACGAAGTATGCAGTAGCTTTATAAAATTTTGATCCAGGGGGAGGGGGTGTCTTCAACAAAATTTGTACGGGTATGTACCTGCCGGACTTTGAAAAACTGACCATCTCTATACCTATTTTTGGCTCAAAAAACCACCCATTAATATACCAATTGTGATGGAAAAGCAAATTGAGTGCTTTTTTTACAAATTTTCCCAAAAAGCACCCAATAGACAAGCGCGGACATCTGGTCGTCTTGTTTACATGCAGGACCTTTGTCCTATTATAGCGCGGTGAAAACAATTGCTGACTCTCCATTCAACTCAATGGAGAAAATGACGGCTCCCGGAAATTTTGATTGAGTCTAGCAAATTTTCAAAATATTTCAATTCCCAAATCATGTGAGATGTGTAGAATTCAAACCAAACCACAACAAGATGACAAACCCCTCATCATTTCACAGATTTCCTTCTTGCTAAAAAGGAAAGTAAATGAAGGAATGCCTGGCTGTAGTATTGATTGTTTTTACCATGCACAAAGTTCAACGCAGGTTATATTTTGACCACTGTGCTGCGATTGACGTAGGTCCACTTTCTGCTATTTATGAAAATTGGATGCTTTCATCTGAGACGAAAACCACTTGATAGCTATGCCAAATCTGTGAAAAACCCATCCCAAAAGGCAGGCACATATACATATACCTTGTCAATGGAAGTAACCCCCGCGGCTTTAGATGTTCAAATTGTCCTGTTTGCATTCAAGACTAGTGAGGTATCTACTCAGTTGTCAAAGTAAGCATTGGTGTATTCTCATCACATTTCTTGAATCATTTTCCATTAAACTGCACAATTTACTTAAATGTTACTGTAAAAGTAACCTTTTTGCAACCGGAAAGTGGTAGATTTTGCTGTATTTGAATGTTTATAAAAGGATGTACCTTAAAAGCTTTTGTGTTTCCTTAATGGTGCACGTATATTAAGTCTGTTAAACAAAAGTTGTATATGTGACCCGTCATATCGAAAGGTACCTTAAGGTTGGCATAGTAAATTACGAGATACAGGCCATTGAAGCTGAGCATAGTCAAAAATCACGTCCAAGGTCGACTTTCTAATTTCATCAGAAATGTTACCTTTAAAGTGTATTCTATCATATTAATCAAGCTCCAACATCAAAAACATAAGACAAATGTTTTAAAACCCAAAATAAAAATCCATTCTCCATTCAAGTTTTACCAGTACAGAAACTTTAAACACAATTTTCTCAGAACTATAGTTTTCTGAATCAGTCGGACACATTTTACCAATTTGGATGTAACTTTGCAATCAAACATCCAATAACCAAAGACAAGGTGTCATTTTAAAGCTTAGAATATAATCTTTCAGATGAGACCAAAAAATCAATTTTCATTTTGGGACCCTTAAGGTACCTTTCGATATGATGGGTCACATATGTTGTAGTAAAAGTATGAGGTTTTTAAGTTTGTAATGGAAAATGGATTTTAGGTCAGATTACATTCAATGACACGACAGTAAAACATTAATTTTTTTTTGACATTGGTGGTATTATTTAATGACATTTTTTTTCTCTATCTCTAAAAATATCACAAAACAAGTATTTTAAACCGCAACAATTTGCTGAGTAAAATTCAGGAAGTTTGGTTAATTAAAACAATATCTGATATTAATTCTGCTTTCAAACATATTTTCCTTGATAGAAAAACCCCTTTGTTATCATCCAGTCAATGTAAGCAAGATTTTTCCTAAATGTATGTAATGATAAAATGTTGACAGGATGGATATTTTTAGCATTGTGAAACCTGTACACAAAATAAAACATGTAGCAATGTTAATCTATAAATAGAATATAAAGATACACTATAAAATACTCCTTGCTTTAAGCAAGGCAGGACACATAAGGTTATTTAAACTAACCCTTATGCCAAAACTGTTTAATTTCATCTGGTATTGTAATCAGATCAATTGTATACTACAATCTGAAACATACATTCACAAGAAAGTACAATTTTGTGTAGATATAAATGTGTTGTTAACACTTGTTTAGGTTGCATAAGACCAGTTACATTCAGAGAGATATGTTATCTACATTTGAGGATTGCTCCGGCAAAATGAGAGGAAAGTCGCAAATCTACATTTTGAATAAATGTCATCCAAAGAAAAAATAGGGTGAGCAAGTCAAATATCGTTTTTTGACATATAACACATTCATGCATAAGTGTTTACTTGTACCCAAAGTTTTGAAGGTCAACTTTGCCGGGAAGTGCAACTATTCAGGGTTAATTGATTGCATGTTGCTATTATACACTATAGTAATCAGTACCTTTGAAATCGATTTGCAGCTAATCTTTATTGCAATATATTTTGTGGACTGCTTTGGATTTTGATCCCTAAATGAAAAATGGATACAGAAAGTGTGACATATTATATATCATTTAAAAGCTGAGATTATAGAATCAAAAAATGTCATAAACTCAATTTTGAAATTTGCGACTTTCCTCTCATTTTGCCAGAGCACCCCTCATTTCATCTCCTTAACATTTTGTTAGAATCTGATTTGAGGGTTAAATTCTGATACAAAACTGAAGTAAAGTTTACATAATATAAATTTACCAGTGTTTAGAATAGCATTAAAATGAAATGTTAAGGAATGTATCAGCGTACTTATTCGCCGGTGCTTTTAGATGCATTCTTCTGATCCCTCAACAAATATTTTCATCATTCAAACAAACAATATTGTACAAGGAATTATACTGATAATGTATCAGTTTAAGTAAACATAACATTGTTTAAACTCAATACAACATAACATTGTTTAAACTCAATAAAACATAACATTGTTTAAACTCAATACAACATAACATTGTTGTTTCAAAAAGAATATCTTATTCATAGCAGTGTTTCATAACAAGTTTAGTGAGATTGACATCAGCTGGCAATATATCCGATCATGTTTAAGTTTGTAATCTTTGATCTACCGAATGCTTACATAATCTTACTTACATGTGTTTTGTTGCTAGAACAATTTGTTAGTCCACCAAATCATGAATATTCAAATCAAGCCTTATCTGAACATGAAATCTTGTCAACTGGTATCCCTATCTGATGCACAAGAAGAATTGCAATCACCAAAGACACAAATATATTTTTTGATCAAGAAGATAACAGTTGCTCTTTTAATTTTTTTGTCTTTGACTGAGAAACATGTGGTTTTTTTTCTCAAGGACGTTTGTAAGTATGCATTGCTTTACAGATGAGTACTACATTTGTATCACATGACAACAATGTGAATGCGATATTTTGTTTTATTGTTTAGTAGACATGAATACCGAAGCTGATTGGTTAACAGCCATGTAATATATTCTTGTATTGCTTAGTTATAGTAACTATAACATTTTATTCAATATACCCAGATATATTGCATATGCTCATTTCAATCTTTTTGATATGCTCTTTTACATTTTTGTGAATATATTCTGTTAATTGCGTAGTAATATTGCATTGGTACTCTTGTACACCTTATATATGTTCTTTGACATCTTATGCAATATATTCTGTACTGTGCAATGGCGTAGCCAGAACCCTTCTTGCCCCCCCTCCCCCCTGAAAAAATCAAGAAAAGTATAGGTCAGATTGAAATTACTTAGAACACTCAAATATAAAATATAAAGTAGATCCAATGGACAAGGTACAAAACACATCAAGGATCAAATTTGATACAGAATGTTACTTAGAGTACAATTAAATAATTAGAGAAAAGCAAAGTAAGCCAACTCAAATAGCATATAGCATGCCCCGAATGGTCATTTTTTCACTCCAGTGCCTTCAGTTCATACTAAATCTTTTTTTGTAATTGTAACAAAAAAGTTTAAAAGTTTTGCGCGCTTCACACGTACATCAAAAATCATGGCAATTTAGTGTTGAAATTGCAAAATTTGCTTCTAAAAAGTAGGAAATTTACTCCTTTTTAAAAAAAACAAGACCAAAAAACGTCAGAAGTTATGGTAAAAAATTGAGGTGTACCATTTTGTGTCTACTTATTTGGGGAGTTGCCCGTCCCTCCCCCCTTCAAAAAAATCTTTGCCCGCCTTGCCCCCCCCCCCCCCCTTGATGAACATGTCTGGCTACGCCAATGCATGGTACTGTGTAGTTATTTGCTTAGGTATTTTCTCACACCTTATATTTTTTGTTACATCTTACACAATATATTCTGTATTGTATCATGAAACAAATACCTGTATTGTGTAGACTGCAAATTTTTTTAACATTTTTAGTTTATCATAAAATGTATTAATGTCTACTGAATGATAAATTGTTTGCCTCATGTAATGCATCACCTATTTTTCCCCTCAGTTTTTTAAATTGATCAAAATTTATTTTGGATCTACAAAAGGGGATTTTTTTCTCTGGAGAATTGGTAAGAAATGTGCATGCCCTGAGAAAAAACAGGCAGAATATGTATGAAAATGTATTTGTCCCTTGTCCAAAAAGTTTAGCTATGTCACTAAATTAGAGGTTTCTGAAAGTGGATTTCTTGTGTTGACAGTTAAAGAAATGGCAAAAAAGAACTGCCATTCACTAACATGCAGTCATTTTTAAAAATCTCTCCCAGAGCAACATCCAATGACCTTGAGATTGTCAACAGTTGACAAAACTTTAAACAGCATTATAAAATTGTGTGGCAAAAGTATACTTTACCCATCAAAACCTATACACTAACCCTAACCCTAACCCTAAAACTAATCCTAAATTAAACCGAACCCTAACACCCCTAACCCTACACCATAACCCTAACCCTAAATTAAACCTAACCCTAACACTTACCCTAAACCCTAACCCTAAAATTCTGGATGGGACCTAAAAAAAAATACACTTGGTCCAATGGTCTCATTGACTTCAAACTTGTAGGTAAATATGAGAGCACTTGACCTTTGATATCTTGTGTATTTGTTAATGCTAATTACATGCTTATATACCTTTGGCAAATTTTATTTAGCTGTAACATAGAAAGAGCACAGAGATTTACTTAAAAACTCCACATACGTTCATCAATAAAGTTAAACCACACAACCTATTATTAGCATTAGCAAAACTGCATTGCTTTTCTCTTTCTACCTTAGGCATAAACTTTAAAAGAATATAATTGAATCATTTGGTGGAACTTTCCTTTACTGTGTTAATCTAAGTGGCGTTTATTCCAGTTGTTTTCATAAGACCCAGCAAAATTGCGTCTGTCATTAAGAGTCATTAATATTTTTCTTACAATGTTACCAGGAAAATGGTTTTGCATTTGATCATGATATTTATTCATATGACATGCAGTTATGAAAGATGGCATAATTACAAGTGACAGATATGTCATGTGAGTGCAAGAAAGTTGTATCTGCAATAGCTGCCTTACGTCATAAATTCGGATTGCACACTGCATGACCTCCAGTCTTGGGTCAGCGGTTCTCGCTGAAGAAATATTTCAAGAACCACTGACAGGAACATTTTGAGGAATTTTATACACTGTTGTGACAAGGAATACAATAAACATAACTTAGGGCAGCCATTGCAGATACGACTTTCTTGCACTCACATGACAAGATATGTAAAAGCTGTATCCTCTTCTGATTACCCATAGCAAACTATAACAGAAGACCTCCAGGAGCCCACTTGGAGGTCTCCTGGATACCTTATTTACATGTGAAAAATCCAACCTCCTGGAGGTCTCCATGAGACGTCTCCATGAGACCTTCTGGAGGTCTCCTGGAGACTGATCCAAGATAAAGCTAGATACATAATTAAGACTACTTAAATTACCTAAAAAGTGTCCAGTAGACCTCTGAGAGACCTACGAGGGGTCTCCTGGAACCCTTTTCTTTTTGCTGTGGGTAATGATTTGTGACAAAATATTGGTTATTGATCAAAACTATTTGTGATTGTTAATTGATTTTGAAAAACTAAACATGGCTTGTATGATGATTTGGCATGTTTAGTATCTTTATGTGAAAGACACATTATTTTCACGTGTTCAGTATCATGGTTTCAAGGGATGTTTTGTTTTGAAGTGAGAAACAGGTTTTAAAGGTTGCATAACAATGTTTGTATAGTATTGATATTGTGTTTTTATTTGAAAAAAACCGCACATTAATTTACCAATATATTGTGTAAATTATTAAATATGCTATTATACCTTGTAGTAAATTTTGCACTTCTTAAGTTTGTAATATCAAGAAATTGTATCATCTCTTTTAGTTTTCCTTAAATTGAAGTAAACTTTTTGACATTTGTTTTAAACTGAAATTCATAGGCATAATTGAATACTTCATTGGAAATACATGTAGTGTTGTAGTTTATAACATTGTTTCCCATTTTTACTGGCTTTTATGATGATTAATTATTTTATGTTCTGCTAAGATGAAGTATTTAGGCCATTATGTATTACAAAAAAAGATAAAATATTAACTTAAAGTTCTATATCCATTTTGAAGCAAAGGGTAATGATATTTAAGAGTAAAAGTGTTATTCTTGCCAATAAAATGCCAGACCTAAAATAAAATAATAGAATTTTAATCTAATACAGAGATACACTTAAAGTGTTTACTATAGAAGAATATTAGTCTCAAATATAGAATAAATGCATTATTTTCAGTCTGCATACTGTATTTATATTCATTTTTGATTTAATTTAGACGCCTCTGTGTGTTATTGTAAATGTAAAATTTCATTATGTTTAAGCATTTAAACTGTGTTTCAGCATTTCAGGATCTATGACAGGATGTGTTCATGGTTGATTTTGATTATTTAGTTGCGCTGTTTTTTGTTAGCTCAGTGTGTTATTTTGCTGGTGGGACAAACACATTTTTATGCAATAGTTTAGTTAAATTTGATTCAAATAGAGATGGTTCGTTTACACCTTGCTCAGGCCCGTAGCCAGGATTTTTGAAAGAGGGGAGGCGGATTTTCAAAAAGTGGACCTTTAGGATGAAAAATTTTCTGACAAGCAAAAAAAAAAAAAAAAGAAGAAGGAGGTTTTCAGTAGTTTTCCAGCTATTTTGTGTAGTATTTTTTATTAAGGAACGACATACATTTACGCGTTCTGGTGCTTTAAAGGTGTTTTTTGGTGGACATTTAGGGAATTTTGGGGGGCTTTGACTGAAAAATCATCTCACCCCTCTGGCTACGGGCCTGACATTGCTTGTTACAATAACATATCATCACATGTGAAAAGACCATCATCACATCTGAAATACGACTGAATTATGGATTTAACATGTTAAGAAGGCTTTGCCTGGTGCTTTTCTAACATTTTGTCATTTTATTTTTTGTATAATTTTTGTTCCTGTTTGTTGAATATTAAGTTTTGCACTAATTTTAGATTTTAGATTTTTTTGATTTAGAAAGCCTGAAGAATGCTTACCTTTCTGATTGATCAAATAGACCAATTTGTTCTTGAATGTAACTTGCAGTCAAACAAGTCCCGGAATCCAGGTGGCAAACGTATTTATCCAAATGGTTTCTCCCAAAATCCAACGGCGATTTCAACACAATAGTCCAGCAGTAACAACAATACTCTTCTTTTCTTGACTTTGTAAAGTATTTTGTATCAGAAGCTTGAAAGTAAATTTTATCATCTTTAATAAATATAAAACACACAGGCCATCGTTGATTCTCCAATATATCAATACCTCCAAATGATCTTTTATATATAGCTAAGGCTTAAAAAAATTGTTTGATTGGCGTAACATAGAAAAAAATAGGGTAGGTAGGTCAGAATTTTTTAAAAGTCTATGTTTCACATAAAAAAACACAAAATATACGATACATATACAAAACTTCACTTTTTCTGTAACACATCTTTTATTTGTCATTTTGAATTCCTGCAAGCCATATCTTGGGGCCCCCATGAATCTATTTCCCATCAAATTTGGGATTTGGAGGTTTTTTACCATGCTCAAAAAAATCAAAATATTTAGGGTCGGCGGTAAAAATAGGGTCAGTCGAGTTACGCCAATCAAACAATTTTTTTTGGCCTAACTCCAAAAGGATCTTCAATATATCGTTAACTCCAAAGACATAATTCCAATTCGACAAAATCAAATTCTCTCAGCCAACTTCAGCAGAGCCAGTTTCACCTCTGTTCAACCATCATCCAGCCCGGGCAAAAGTTTTTACATTTACACAAAAATTCCCCCATGTTGTCATGTACAAATTTTAGCATTCTGGAAGTTTCGCTCAGTTCATTTACAATATGTGAGTAAACATACAGTTACCTTTTATAGCAATTTGGAATTCCCAAAGTAGTAATTCATTAATTAATTAAAGATGATCTAATTAATGACCATAAAATTGCAAAGTATATTCTGTCAGAAAAAAAATCCCTTCTCTGTAGCAATCAATTATCTCAATAATTAAGTTTCCTTAATTAAGTAATTAATTAATCAACAAAAACAAATAATTCAGATTCACATAACACTTACTACGGGTGTCACTTGCTTTGAAAACGGGACGTCTATGGCAAGCCAAATGTACAATAAGTCGATAAACATTGTTTATCACAGATAAACAGTGTTTTTCAACAGATAAACAGTGTTTTTCAACAGAAAAACATTGTTTTTCCCGATAAACTATGTTTTTCACTTGAAAAACAATGTTTATCGATAAACTGTGTTTTTCAATCGATAAACATTGTTTTT
>JXSR01S016820.1:11433-32748 GCA_000969725.1 Ophiothrix spiculata | reverse complement strand
AAAACAAAACTATCAAGCCCACTTAAAGTCATGCCTGCTTGAATTTGAGCTATGCGTCAACGTATTTGTGTGTCAGCGGTGTGAAAAATCAACGTTCTCCTGCCAAGTAATGGGTAAATGAAGTATCTAATATATGTGATGTCGTATTGTCATGATCATAATTAATGCTGTGGAATATATAATTAATCGTATGTCGAATTAGAGACATTAGTATGTCACAGATACTAATCTTATTATAGAGATAATAGTGAATAATGAGACACAATGAATGATCACACCATAGACTTATGATCATACATTATGAATCAATAACTCGAAACATAAAACAAAGCATTCGTGATAATAGTTAGGGAGGATTAGTAACTGAAAACGAATACATGTATAAACATTGTGTACTGAATTATTGAAAAAAAAACGCCTTCGGTAAGTCACAACCTTTGTATTTACGGTCGGTTCGTGATGAACAAACATATATTATTGTGATATGCACATGTTATACAGTGTATGGGTATATTTTTTAATTTATCATGGAGACATGTACACAATGCTGAAGTTACAAACCAGTTGAAAAGGCACAATCTCTTGATCTAAGATAGAAGACTCCGCTCTGGTTTCTATTTGCATGATAATAAAGGAAATGCAACCAAAAAAAAAAAATCAATGTGTCTTTAAGTCTATTCCTGTCAAGAGAAAATAAACAAACAATATATTGGTAAGATAGGACGCAGGTGGTTTTGAAGATGAAATTCTGATGACTCGAAGATTAATATAAAGAGAAACTGTACTATGTCATTTGTACTACAAGATGCGTTTTGTATGTTGACATATATGCAGTGGAAGGTAGCCGTGATGTCATTAAATATTTAAGGCTTAGACTGAACTGATGGTGTGAAATAGGAAATTGTGAAATCACTTCAGCTTATCATGCTAATACATAGTCAAAACACATAGCTGTAACTTTAGCTCTTACAAAAACATAGAACAAGTTCAGTTTCATCTACAGATTATTTGCTTCTTCAAGTATATCTATTATGCAAATTAGAGATACCAGCATTCTAGAATGAGTGGTTAGCATTGAACCTGTCAATCAAACTGTGGCGCGAATGCTGAAGAATACTGAAATAAGCATGTTGATTTTTCCAGGTTAATATTGATTTAATGGTTTAAAAGTTAAAACTACAAACTCGATTAAATTTGAGAAGCAAATGCTTCTTTATATAGTTTTAAAATAGCTATTTTATTTTGATGTTTTACACGATAAAAATCTGTGGAAAAATGGGAAAAGGTTACGCTTTAATTTATTTTTGCAATATATTTCAAAACACTAGCCGATGTACAAAATAATAATCTATATGTGTGTATGCACGTGAGTTAAATGCAATATTGCCAAACTGTGGCCGGTGCACAAAAGAATAATATGAATGTATGCAGATATTTCCAACAATATAAAAACGTAGAATAAATTACATTACAACAATAACACCATAACAATCATTCCTTGTCAAAACAACTCCATCATAGCGCAAATGATACAAGCTCTTCAATTTTTGATCGCCATATGCATAACAATCATTGGAATATCTTTGAGTAAATGTTTACATATGAAAGTTGAAGTGGATCAAATTTGCTCAAAATAACGTCTCTATATTTTTTATATAAATTGTCTTTCACTTTCGCATTCTTCGTACCTATACATGTCGTATACTAAAGATAATGCCAGAAGTCATGGATTGCTTGTCTATTTATAAACTCAATTAGATTACACTTGGCCTTTGTATCCCAAAACTCTTTGAATTACTCAAAGAATCTGTTTAATTATATTTGGACTTTATTTGAAAATAACCAAAACTAGGGAGTTTTGATATCATTCTTCAGATTCAGATTTAATTTTTAGTACTTTTATATTTCTTAAAAAAAGATAAGATGTATAACAGGTACACATTAATGCCGCTAATGATCATTTGTAAACAACATTTAATTAGAATTTTATTGTTTACCAATGCTTGTTGATTTAAAAAAAACCTCTAAAATGACCAATGGGATGTCTATTTGAATAGTATTCTATACGAAAGATAAATGATACATTCAATCCAGTATTGGGATAGGTAGAAGGTAAGCATATGTAAGCCCGGGGATGTCAGATATAAAATAAAGAGTTATATGTACGATTGGTCCATTACCCTGTCCAGCCACTCCTCAGCAAGCCTGGTGTTTTCTGTATTGATAGCTATAAATCAAAATGGAGTACAACATAATAGCCCGGAGAAAATTGAAAATAAAAAGTAACAGTGTATAAGCAGTGAAATGTGTAATTTGCTGGCAGCAAAATTGAATCGAGATTGCTGTAATTTGTAATCTCTTGCCTTTTGCTTGGACACAGGGATACAATAATGTCCAAGTGTGTGGTGAAAATTGCCTCAAGGAATGAAATTTAACAGAATGCTGAAGATTGCTACTAAATCGTCGTGACTTTTATTAGCTTTGGTGAGCACATGGTGAGATGATTTGTTCTTCTTCAGGTTGATTGAACTCAAAATACTCTTCTTGTTATATTTTGGTGGAGAAATAAATTGATTGACAGATGACTGGACGCTTGATGAGGTCTGAGAAATAAATTTAATTTACAGAATTGCTTGTGCAACAGGCTTTAGCTCATCGTCTCTCTAGGCTTTCAAGCAACCATCCCCTCCCAAACATTTCTTAACCATGACGTTTGTTGAGAAAAGCGATTGAAAGCCATATCATAGCAATTTTTCCAAAAATGGTGGTATCATTTCATTCTTCGAATTTTAATACAAGATGACTGCGAACAAGCATTTTATTATTTTATTCATAATTTTCAAACTTTTTCGTTTAGTATGTGCTGCCGACCTGCAAGATGAAGCATGTAAGCAGTCAAAACTTGGACAGTGTGAACTCTAACAGCGGGAAAACCGGGCATAATGGTGAGTGTTTTTATGATATTCCAATGAGGTATAGAATGACAAGTAAATATATCTTTGGTGATTTCTCAAGATATGGAATGTAATACCAATGCTTCTGCCACTTCTTGCTACAGGATTATGCTTGGTATTTAAATGAGGTGTTGTGTATCCAACTGCAGCATATACTCAATGACTTACACTGAACTCCTTGTCTGATTCGTGAGGAGGTCACAACTGAGTTTCCTGGTGCACATCCTTCGTCTTCATTATCCGTTAGACGTTATGCTCTCTACATTCCACCACTTGGCAAAATGAGGCCTCGGCGTCTTCGTAACTCTTTCACATCTTATATCAATTATTTGTTGGAGTATGACGATCATGAGATGTCAGCTGGCCACATTGCCACAATTGCCCAAGATCGATGTGTTTGGAGAAATGTTGTAGTCGCCCGCTCTTCAGCCGAAGCATGATGATGATGATGATATCATGGTGTTCTTGATAGTTTAAGATCTTCAAATCCGAAATACGTCTAGCAATAAATTGTACAGTAAAGAAAACAGGGCTACTAAGAAGATAAGATAAAAGTAAAAATTGAAAAGAACATGCATTTTATTTTATTAAGTTAAAGTGGAAATCGGGAATATGGTTAAGAGCTAAAAAATGACAATACGTAATTAAATTAGATTTTGGTTTACAAGTATAGTAAAAATATAAATTTAGAAAGAAGCTTGGAAACAAGCACAACTGAAAAGAAAACGTAATTAGATATGGTTTTGTTTCTCAAAAAATGATGCATATACGTATCAATATGATTATGGAATGATTAAGTTACCAAGTGACCATAGAGTGTCCATGAAGCTTTGAATAAGATGCCGATTTATAAGCCAAGGACATATGTGATGGCTCGCCCCGAAAGGGAGAACCTTGCAGATAGTGTTTTTTTTATCTGTTACAGCATTTTTCTATGCTTTGAAGTTTACAACAGACAATCTGCTGGAAATTCTTGTAAATGTTGTATATTTCTGTTGCCTATTTTTACCAGTTTCTTGAAATGTGTTCGGTCGCAAAGTCCCCCTTTTCGAGGTGAGCCATAACATATACTTTGTTTGATCATATTATAGCTAAAAAAGTTGGACCCCAAAACTTGGCATTCTACATTAAGTTTCGAGAAAAAGGAGTCATGAAAAGGATGCATTGGTTAATAAATAAAAGAATAAGAAATTGAGCTAAAGAGAAGAAGAGGGGAAAAAAGAGTTACACATACAAGACAGTCTACGTTTTAATTTTTAGAGACTAGAATGGTGAGAATAAAAATTCGTATCAAACAAAGAACGCTAAACGCTAATTACACATTCATACTTAGTTCAACAACTCACTGTATCTGATTATACAGGAGCGTACCGTTGTTGATTTGTGATGAATCCACAGTTGATATTCAAATAAGCGCGTCACGCACGGCACAGCGTACACGGAGGTGCGTTTACGCAGTGCACATAAATCGGCGCACTGTTCATCGCGCGTCGGGAACTTGAGTACGTGCAAGGACTGGCGCTTGCACGTACTTGCACGTGTTCAAGTTCCCGACGCACCAGTCCTTGCACGTACTCAAGTTCCCGACGCGCAAGGACTAGCGCTTGGGAACAGTTGAAAACGACAAAGCAACAATCTTTTAAAAACCAGCATAATTTTTGTTTCAGATTCTTCAAAATATTTTGATTGAGATGAGTATCTGTTAAGTTTAAAACATTTAGAATACGTTTTCAGGAAGATTTTCGTTGTTGAAAGGTATTCAAACATGCTACAGAGTTGTTCATCGCTAATCAACAACTCTGCATCCGATGCGTCGGCGTATTTTTATCACACTCGGGTGGCTAAAGCCACCCTTGCGCGATAAAAAATACGCAGACGCATGGATGCATCGTTGTTGATTAGCGATGAACAACTCTGTAGCATGTTTGAATACCTAATTGATAGATAATATTCTATATGAACTCAACTAACATGACAGATGCTGTCAACATGACATCACACAGATAAAGATCAAATCATCTTTGTTGTAAAGAGCTTCATAAACAAAACAATGGTATAACCAACTGTACCGTATCCAATGTGCTATATTTCATAAGTAAAGATAATAATTATGACTGACATATGAAAACACTAATCTGTCATATAATATAGTTTCAAAAACAAAACAATAGATTTAAATATTTTATTAATTTGAGGTTTAAGGATCTCCGAAATATCGCTTATTTGGAAGATTTATTCAATGTCTGTTTATGTGGTACGAATTATTTATTACAAGATTTAAATTTGACAATACGCAAAGCATCGTATTTTTTGTGATCAGTATAATTATAGCGAATATGATTCCAAAGGAAGGTTCAAACAAATGTTAGAAAGCACTAGATAGGATAATAATTAATAGAGCCTATGTAAATGATAATGTTGGTACCGTATGAAAACATGTTTTATTAGATGAAGGTCTGGTAGTTGGTATGAAACCTATAGATATCTCTTTTGTATTCTTACTAAATATAATCACGAAAATGATGATTTTTTAGAAAAGGACAAAAACATAGAACATATTTGCCGGGAACTATTACCAATAATATATCTAACGTAGGTATTCATATTCATGTGTATTGCAGGTAAATCTAAAGATACTGACAAAAACGATATGAGTCTGATTAAACTCTTTTCTCTTTTAAAACTGGAAATGTTTTTCGAACGATATGATATGTTTTCTCATTCATATCTTACTTTTGAAACATGGGACCATCTATCTGCACCAACAATTAGAAGATTGCAATTGTCCATGTACATGATTTTATGAAAAAGATATTACATTTCTTTATCCACAAATATTATTACCGTTTAAGATTCTTCACAAACTAAGCAAATTTACAGTAAATAAGAATAAAATATGTATCAGCAAGGATGATGTTTGGAGATCAATCTCAATCTATTTGATGGAAATGGCGTGAAATGTCGATTCGAACCAACAGTGATTTATCAAAAATATGTTAAAGGTGTGCTTAAACTGACTTTAATTATTTCTATGAACTTCCCATCTCTAGGAACATTATAATACTATATTGTGAAATATTATTACACTGCGATTTGTTCAAGAGTTTCGGATGAATTTGAAAATGTCAGAAGAGGTACACATTTGAAAATATTTCGAAATAATTCATTCGAAACGCCCTTCTAAACAGCCTTTAAAACAGACTAGATTCCTAATAATACCTTGAAGGAAAACGTGCGCTCAGTCTATTCAGTTTGGTTTGTTTCACATCTTTTAATCAATCCTCAAGCTTGAACATAAAGACACGATAATGAATCTTTACAAGTATTCGTGCCTTAGGAGTGGTCATCACATTCAATACAGTTATTAGACTGGACATTTCCATCGCACGTGGTATTGGACACGCCAAATTTAGTTTATATCAAGAATTCTCAAGAGTCATTTCCAAAATTAAATTGAAAAGCTTTTAACCCGAAGGCAGAGCAATGTCCAGAACTGAATCAATATATAATCTTAAATTTTGAATGAATATTAGAGTATTAATAGGATGCCCTAAAAGATATTTTGTTTGTACGTACAATGATCTGAAATCAGCCATGAAAATGCAAATAGTCTTCATGGTACGAGCGCGGGAAATCTATATACTTGAGACACTACACATTAGACCAGTCCATATACGTATACTTTAAGTAAACCAATTATGTGAATATGAACAGAGCTAACAAATCATGTGCAGAATCACTTGACGTAACTGTTTTTTAAATTTTAATATATTTACTTACCATTTATTTATGCCTTAGAAGATTCGAGATTGTTTGATCGGGGTACAGCCTTTTATGGCATCGCTTGTTATATATGCACAATGATATGTGTATATTTACCTGAATCAAGAAATGATCAACTGCCGGAGATATATTATCGCTGTTTAAACATATGCTTAGATGTCTATATTCAAAGTACCAGTATCAGTTTTTAAGTATTTTTTTAAAAAGAATATAATAATATATTTAAGAGTAGAGGATATGGGAAGAGCAAAGCTGAAAGATAGTATTTTATACAGAGTCAACAAACCTGACAGATGATGTCGACATGTAATCACACAGATAAACATCAAATCATCTTTGTCACAGAAACATCATTAACAAAACAATGGTATCAACGGTACCGTATCCAATGAAACGCCTTTAAATATAAATAACCACATTTAAAAAGCAACAATCTGTCATTTATTACAGTTTCAAAAAACAATAGCAATAAATATGTGTGACACGATCGATGGAAATAGGTCATTGGTCGGCTAATTTCAATTTTGTTTTTGATTACAACTAGAATATGGACTTAGAATGCTATATTTTGATTTAAGCCCATCATATTAGTCATGAGGTTTCCGATGTACATTAATTGTTTAGTATCTGTATCATGATCATATTTAGGACTAATCATATTGCAGTGCCTCTTTCCCGGAGTTTCAATGTGCCATGCACATATCATTATTAATCGTTTTATCCCTATTAGTTGCTTAAACAAATTATGAACTAATGTTATGTAAAATATCTTTTTAATGTCTACATTGTTTTATTAAAAATTGCATAAATTAGAATTGTGCAGAATTGCTAGATATTAGAGTTTTATGAGTTTATGCTCAGACGATACATTTTGACATATAAACCACTTGGTTTGCTTATGAAATGATTGAATTACTTAAAAAAGATGGTCGAATGTTCGCTTGTAACAGAATAACATTACTAATACCATTTATACTGTCGTGATATATAATAGATGTATCAATTTTCATATTCTGCGAATGTCTTTATGTCCATCTTTCTCTCTGTGTTAGAGCGTTCGTTGGTCTTCAAATTAGGAATATTACCAGCATTGTTGTAACCTTCATGCTTTGTAATTACCGTCATTGTTTCTGAGTCCATTTAAAGTTCACACTTTGGGATGTTCTTCAAATCATCAAATCCAATGTTGATTTTAACTGCACGGAATTGATAGAATCGTTGGTCTAACAGGTGAAAATCTTGTAATATTATAGTAGAATATTAATTGAGATCGTTGTTAATTGTGTACATTAATAGTCAATTTAGCATGTTTACAATCAACATTTTGGCATTGTTGGAGCAGTTTCATAATGTCCTAGTGGATCAGTCCTGCTTATTTGCACTTTTTGCAAAACCTTATCGCCTTTTTCTAATGTCATATAAACCTTATTGTAATTCCGTCGATGCTCTAATTCAGAATAAATACCATCCCTCGGCGAATGTTGCATAATAGACCCATAATGAGTATCATGTTCGTTTGTAATACGATAATATCTAATCAGTAATGTTATACCCAATATAAAGAATATTAAAGCTATGATTGCGGCAACTACGGTTGTGATTATCCAGTAGAAGAGAGGTGATGATGTTGCTGAACAAATCTCGCTACACTCAGTATCACTGAATACCTTACGCGTGCCACCAGATGAAATAATTCCAGTCCCAGAGTTATTATCAATATCAAACACAGGCTTAGATGTTAAAAGAGGCACAACATCGGTGACAACTAAGTTAGGGTTATATTCAATCTGTAACGGTCCAACATGGCAACTTTGTATTTTATCTGGAAATGCTATACTTGTCACTTCACACTGAAATATATTACCGTTATCTTTCATTGTTGTCCGGTATCTCAAAACTGAGTATATTCTTCCGTTTTGATCATACGTTTCAATGTCTCCTATGATCGGCTCACCTGATTTTGTCCATGTTATTTCAACTTGAGGATTCGCTATTTCAGAATTACACGATAGTTCTATTTCCTCACCTGCATGGATGTTTACAAGTTCATACGGGCTGCATATAGGGTCTGTTTCAACAGGGAAATGGGTGATTTCAAAATCAATAAATCCAGTTTTTAAGATTTGATTATCCTCCTTGTTTACAATTTTACAAGTATAACGTCCCCTATCCTTATTTCCAACATTCATGATAGTCAAGAAAAACACTGTCGAGCCATCAATTAGTTGTCGTTCAGCAAGAAACATATCATCAGAATCGGTAAACACGATTTGATCAACGAAAAGCTTTTCGAACACTCCACCCAACTTCCTCGTCACAGTAACTTCATGTAGCGGCTGTAAATTCCACACCTGGCAATGTAAACTTAGTATACCATTTGCTTCTACCGGATTCAATGGAGATGTGACTTTTAGAACTGGTTCACTAGCACTATATGCCATCACGATGTAGTTCAAGATTAAAGCACATAACACATTTATATGGCAGCTACTGAAACACGACATACTCGTCAAACCAATTGTCATGTTCACGAAATGTTAAAGCATTAGCAGAAGCAAAATACAATTCCCAAATGTGACGTAATATTCAGCTTTCAAATATTATTGCATCAAAGCAACTAACGCTGTACACAGAAGCAGCATTTCGATTTGACATCAGAACATTTAGCAATCACCTGGTTGAATGTGCCATGCAATGCAATCACCATCCGCTCACAGCAGCCTCTAGAGAAACAATAAGCCGATTTCTAAAACTGGTGGTATTTTCAAAACTCCTCGACCTGGACATTGAAGATGTTTATCATGTATACAAAACCTTATACTAAAGTAGTGGATAACTCCCTGAAGTCGTTCTGTCTGGTTTTGTGGGCACTGAGTACATCCACGCAGATTGGTGGGCGGGGACAGTTGAATATTGATATAGTTAAGTAGCCAGTACTTCTATGTAATAGTGGATAGTTACGTCCGCAAAGCCTCCCATTGTTTTACATATACAAGATGAACAGATGCAGTGTTTGTGTTAAAGCTTGTTAAGGGGTTAATACAATATTTTCCTTTAAATTTCCCATATGTAAAAACGTAAATGGTAAACATGATGCAGTGTATTAAATTATGATACTAATAATGGTACATCTTTCAGAAAAAATATGTGATAAATTTGCGTTTTAATATTTAAAAATGTTAAGATTGAAATAGTCTACTTTATATACAGTATACAAAGAGTTATTTTTTGCACCTTTCTAAATGATGTAGTGTACAAATAGCCTTCGGATCAGAATGCAATCGCGGAACAAGACCGATGTAATTATAGAAACTGTGGAAACTGTCACTTGTAGTAATTTACTGGTAATCTAGCAAATGTGGTATATAGATGAGATACCGCGTTGTCTTGGCAATGATTAATGCCAAGGAAAATAGTCAATTGTATGAGGAGATAAAACATTAGGAAGAAAACACAGATTAGTATCGAATCTCATTGTTCATATCAGTGCAAATTGAAACTGGAAAAATAAGCATTGTGTTAAAAACCATCATTTACTATCAAATTCGATGAGCATTATTTATAATTTAAATAATACCATAACTACACTCCCGATCAAAAGTGTTTGCGCACCCTTAAATACGAGCAAGAACGGTATTATTATATCAAACGACCAAATCTGTGAAAAAACTCATGTTTTTTATAGGTGCTTAATGTATCCAATATAAGAAATTTATGTTTCTTCTGATATTCGATCTTCCATAGCAATAAAAATGGCCGATTTCCTGGACCATATACATTTGTATCGGTCACAAATGTATATTTTTTTAGATATGTTTCTATGTTGTTTATTATTCAATGCTCATTTTCAACGTGTAGCCGTAAAGAACATTTTCAGGTAAAAAGTTTTCCAACAAATGTGCAGTTATGTATTTAAACTCCATTTATTATGTGCAGAAGAAAATACACAATATGTTTAGCACGCCATATTTTCAAATGCGATAAATGCAATTCTTGTTGAGTTTTTTAGATATATGTATGTAAAATATAAATCCGAAAAAAATATGGCGCAAATGATGAACGGTTCTCGAGATATGGCTGGTTAAAGGTTTGGTGCGCAAACACTTTTGACCGGGAGTGTACGTATACATATAAAACCGTACAACAGCAGATATCTTAAATATTTATTGTTTAAACAATTCATATTTAATACAACATGTAAATTAATCCTTATTAGATTTTACGATAAATGGATTTTTTATAGATGTGATGTCGTATTGATATGGTCATAATTAATGCTTAGGAATAACTAATCCGATAATCGTATGATAAATTAAATACATTAGTACGACACATATTATTTATACAAATCTTATTAAGGAGATAATATTGAAAAATGAAACACAATGATTGATCATATATTATGAAACACAATATTCGTGATTGTAGTTAATACGAAAAACTCGGTTTTTCGTATTGAGCATTTAGGTAATTGTTTTTACATCCTTTGCGGTCAATTTGACGAAAAAATCGGGGGTACCACCTAAGGTGGGGTTATGGTAGGCCGTCAAAGTCGGCGGGTAGGGGGTGGTTGCCACATCGAAAAATTTTAAATCGCCATTTTGAAAAATATCAGGATGCAATGGACTTGAAACTTACAGAACATTTTAGAATTTTTGATTCCTTCATTTATTAGCCAAAAATCCGACGAAAATCGGACATTTAGAACTGTTATAGCGAATTTTTTTGAAAAAGTTGCCATTTTTTCCATTACTTCGGTCCGGAAATACTTTGTGACGTCATAATTACGTAATGCCTCTACCGATTTTCATGATCTTGGTATCAATGGAAAGAAGAGACCCTACCCTACACTATAGTACCAAACAATATACCTTTAGGGGTCACAATTTCAAAATCACAGGGGGGTGGTAACCACCCCTCCTCCCACCCCACCCCCAGGAAGACGTGTTACAATAAAAGGCTTAGGAAGACGAGGGTTAATCTTTGTGTTCGTTCATCACTATACAGCCGTAAATGTAGCAAACTTTCTTTTGCGCTTCAGGCGAAGGCCAAAGTTGTAATTTGTCAAAATAATTTTTAGGAGATTTGCAATTCTTGTGTTTACTTCGAAACACCTGGAAATTCTAATTTCAAAAAAAAAAATATCGAACATATGAAATGTATATATAGGTAAATTCTTAGGACAATCAGCAGAAAATATTGGGCTAACTGATCTTTTAACCCGTTTATCTCAAGTTCACCGTATTCTCAAATTTGAGAAAAAAAAACCCAATAATTATAATGCAAAAAATAATTTATTTTATCTATTCCGTATTTTAGAATAATTTAACAATCTTATTTAGATTAACTAAAATCTAATATATGAAGTCATATTAATAATGATAATAAGAATTATTATTTAAATATTAAGGGGGGGTCCATAATGACCCAACATTTTGTTTTTTCGCGTTAGCGCAAAAACGCGAAGTAATTTTTCATCGCCCCTCTATGTACACACACTAATCATAAGTATTGCAACATCGTCGACTGTGATTTTGGCGCAAAATTTAAATAGCGTTTTCAAAACGTTGGTATAAAAAAAAAATATGCTAGTTATAATGATATCTTTATAAAGTTGTTTTCATGTTTCTTGTCTTTAATTATTTTGATGAATTGACGCATGTTTCAATAACTAGGGGGCTAGCCATGCAATTTAATGATAGCGACTGCTCACTTATACAATGCCACTCAGAATAAGCAATTCTTTGAGAGCTGATATCTGTCGAGGATCAGATGTTAAATTAATCAACTCATGTCTATTGAAATGTGTGTTATTCAAGACTCGTCGGTTAATGTTATCTCAAGTGTCTTACTTCAGATTTGCGTAATGCGCATGTGCGTTTAGATTGATACTGCTAACGCCTTTCCCGAAGATCCTTTCATCACAAACCTGCGTGCAATCGAGTGTGACGTCATTTTCAAGAACGATAAGTAGTAATTTACAAACTGTTGACATGTTCCTAAAATCCTTTAACATTGATTTGCTGAGAATGACGATAAATTGGACGTTATCGATATTCCCGTCAATTGTCGCAAGTTTTTCGAATCAATACACACCATTGAAATTCAAACCATGTGTTATACACCAATTTTTGTCATCAAAGAAAGGTTACAATGGTCGTAGCCGTCATATTTATAACTGAAAACACTTATTCTTTAATAATCAAAACTTAATTAGACCTACACTCCTTAATGAAAACAATATGGCGTCACTTCAGGGCCGCTGTCACGTTCCTCGGCCAATTCAATTTCTGGGCAGTACTGAGCGACCAAAAAGACCAATGGGTAAAATGGCAAAAGCCTGTTTTTGCAATATGATTGATGGTTTTCAATATGTGCAGTTTTTCATGGACGACTGCTTATACGCAAGTTATATGCATTACTAGAATCCCCCGACGTATTGCAATTCCAGAAATCATTTGGCAGCAAGAAATAAAAAAATACTCGCATACACCAGGTTTTAACGTATGTTGCAATACTTCTGATAACGGAGTGTATTTGTCTAACTTTACCACACCCTTCACTTGGTGGCAAAAAAATTCAAATCGACCCACCCCTTCCCATGCTAATTAGCATAAATAAGCATTTTCGAGGGCGCTCTTCAAATTTGTTTTGCCCATAAAATCGTAACCGAACAACATTTTTCAAATTTTATTTAAGGAATGTATTTGCACTTATTTTTATTTTGGCCGCCATTTTGAAACGGTTTGTCCGATTTTCGAATTGTTTTCTTTGTTATAGTTTTTTGAGGTACTTTACCTGTGACTAGAGTTTCAAAGCAAAATTCCTTCACAAAAGCGCACTTTCGGGGTTGGGTTCATATGACCCTCCCCCCCCCCCCCTTGACCACTAATGGGCATGTGGAGGACCTTGACCACTTAAGTGTTAATTACGATAACGTATAAATACATCTTTTCTTATTTAGGTTTTTTCATGCATACCCGTACCATATCATAGAGAATAATGGGTGACTCTAAAAAAAGATATCAGGACTTTGCCATCATGCATTTGCTTCCAATGTTTTTTTTTGTACACGATTTAACGAGAGGGTTTAGTGATGAAACATAGCACAATTAGCAGACTTAATCAAAACTCTGCATTTCAGATATATTCCATCACTTACCACTCTCATTAAAACCCGTATCAAAATCCATTTTGAAGCATGGCATGATGGGAAGGTCCTGATATATTGTTTTGGTGACTCTTATAATAATAAATGATTTTTTCTGCATACCTATACCATATCATACACAGTAATGGATGACTCTTATGATAACAAACGAGGGAGACAATAAGTAGACAACGCTAAAATTACCAAAATTTCTCTCTGGTTTCCATTTGCACGATAATAAAGGAAATGACAGGAACCAAGTACGTTGTGAAGTCTATTTTTGTAGAGAAAAAACAAAGTATTGGTAAAAAGTGGGAGCAGGTGGTTCTTAAATGAAATCCGGATGACTTAGAGATCACTGTAAAAAGAAACTATAATATGTCATACTTTTTAAACTCACTTCAATATGAGTGGGTTTTTTTACATAGGGGTTTAGATGAGATGTAGTACAGAGCCGTGATTTCATTGAATATTAAAGGCTTAGACCTTACTGATGGTGTGAAGTAGACAATTGAGATATCACTTCAGCTTATTTTGCGTATACATTGTCAAAACACATAGCTGTAACCTTACCTTGTAAAATAAACAAGGGGCAGAAAGAGTGTAAGCTATTAGAGTATTTGGAAATTAGTTTCTTTACCTTAAAATACCTCGATATTTTATAAGAAATAAATCATATTTTTTTCTTTTTTTAAGATTAAAAATAGGGACATTTAGCCTGTTCAAGTTTGTCGTAAGTTATCTCATTTATAAAGAACAAAGGATTAATTTACATTTGTAAACTAAATGTTAAATGACAAAAGAAGTATCGAATTAATTTTACCGCACAAAAGAGGCCTGTCAATCAAAGTTTAGGATAGGCTATTGTCTTCGACGAAAGCAAAAACGTCTAGAGGTTTTTAGTTGTGCTTTTTATCGTGTAAACACACAAGGATTGTTAAGGATTGCAATTTCTCAAGTGGGGATTATCCATATGTATTGACTCCAGTGAATAGAATAAGTACACTCTAAAAAAAGTTGTGTTAACAAGGGAACATGGTTAACAGGTTGGGTTAAATTTTGCACAATGTTGGGTAAAATTTGACACAATGTTGGGTAAAATGTGCACCATTACCCAACATTGTGTACAAAATAAACCAATATTGTGCAAAATTTAACCCAATCTGTTAACCATGTTCCCTTTTTAACACAAGTTTTTTTAGAGTGTAATGGGTTAACAAAATATTTTCGGAGTTTCGGATTACAAAATGCATTGTTATGCACGGACAGAACATTTGAACTGGCTAATTATATAATTGAAAACAATTTTCAAAACTAATCCCCTGAAGAATTTCGAATGTTGGTTTTGGCATTCGCGTCCGGTGTTTTAAGTAAACTAACTATCCAAAAAGATACGGCTATTTATATTATGAAAGTGGATTAGTAGAGATGTTTCCATACAGCGATTGACAAATGTATTAACTATTAAGTAAAGTTCAGGTTAAATCAACCGCCGTGATATCATTAAGTATTAACGACTTAGACTTAGCAATGGTGTGAAAAGAAACATCACTAAATTACTTCATCTTGTCTCGCTAATACAAAACAATAACACGCTTTATATCCTAATCTTGAGTATAAACTTAAAAAATAGAATTAAAAAGTAAAAAATGGTTGAAATGTCACCGTATATTATATTTAGTCACCAATATATAAGTGTCGAAGGTGTTTGATTAAATGATGAGTACACTTCATGCAATCTTTTTTGTTGTCTATGATTTTTTTTTTCAAATTTCAGAACCTCTTCATCAATCGTTTTTAAGGCTATACTGTTCTTCCAGAATATCGCGACGGAGGTATTTTATGTTCCTTGCAAGATTTTTGATATGCATAAGTAGTACAGTATTTTATAGACAGCCTTGATAAATGATTTCGCGCACAAAATATTCTTTTAGGAAGACGATACGTATATTTGAAAAAAAAATCCTAATTTTTGAGCGGTTCAAATTATCTGGTCTAATTCAAATCTCTCTAGTATTTGGTAAAGATAAATATATATCATAGAGTTACAGATGATAATGTATACCGAAAGAGGTTTAAGAGTTGAGGTTTAAGTGCAATTTTGTTTCGCAACTAAATACATGTTCCTCAACCAATATTGTCATAATTTTTTATGTTTGCAATATTTTAGTTTAATCTGTAATATCTTAAAGCTGTTGCAGTTCAAAAATGCTTCAAATGGTCCGTTTATGGTATTAGTAATTTTGACTTAGCAACAACATTATTCCGTTAAAAGTGCTTGACCGTAAAATTTAGTGTAAAAAGTTGTTGCTTTCATATAGTATTTTATGTTACCGTTGATGCTGCTAACATTGGAAGCCTGATTTATCAGTTTGTAATTCCTAAATAAGTATTTGTGTTTCACTCTGGCAATATTTAGACAAGATCAAATGAACTAAATTAAACCGATATTACGAAAAAAATCTCAATATTTTTAGAGAAAACTGTTAACTCCACCTTAAAGATTCTGTTTGTTAACAAAATCAATAGTCAAGGACACATATAAACTTGCAGTATTTTGCAAGGAACGTAACATTCCTATATAACCATAACTCGCCTTTTTTAATTTTCATTGTTTAATACCCTTGAAGACCATTTAAAGAAGGAAATTGCGAAACAATTTGTACAAGTGTAAGGAAACCAAACAGGTCTGTTTTCATAAAGTCAGCTTCAGATCGAATTTTTAAAATATAATCGAGCATTAGCCAATAAGATAAACACTCTCAATTATTTTGTTGATACGTTTTCTTTTGGACAGAATGTTATTTTGCTTCAAATATATCCATTAAGTTGTATACAACTTTAAATTAAATGATACCATCCAAACTATAATTGCTTTCTCATTATCTTTATAAGAGAAAAATAGCTACGCAATTATGAATCATTTTCTTCTTGTCCGATTCATATGAATTGTGGTAAATATTGTATCACAGTCTGTCTTACTAAATCCGAGAAGCTTCATACTAATCCTTCAATTTATTACACTTCGATTTTAAAGCAATCAAAATTTGTATAAATTTCACAAAATCTTGAATCAAGACTCCAGAGTAGTTTGGACTTGTATCCATGATTGTTGAAAGGCAATCTACAGTTTTGCTTCTGTTTCAGTTGTTGTAAGGTATGACAAGCCAAAAAATATAACTATTGCAAATATAACATTGTAGTTTGATGTTGTCACGCGAAATTAAAAAATAAAAATACAATAATACAATTACAACTGATTCCAATTCTGATCTATTTTATTACCATACATAAATACAAATCCGTCTTGTAATTTCTGTACCAAGAAAGAAACTTTGAATCATATTCTCAACAATTGTCATGTCATGCTCGAATAGGGCCGTTATACTTGGCGTCATAATTCAGTTCTTCGCTCCATCCTTGACGGTCTGAAAGAAATCTGGCATCCATCCTGGAATATCTATTGTGATCTTACTGGTGCTACTAAAGTTGCTGAGACCACTATCCCCCTGATATTTTGAATACCCAACAAAGACCTGACATGGTTCTTGTCAATCGGGACTCAAAAAACAATTGTCATCATTGAGTTTACGATTCCATTCGAGCAGAATATCCGCAATGCACATGACCGTAAGGTCAATATATATTCCAGTCTGATCCTAGATCTTGAGGAACTGAATTTGGATGCCAAACTGTTCTGCATTGAAATTGGCAGCAGGGGCTTAATAACTGATGAAAACAAGTGCAATATTGAAACAATTGTCAAATTAATTTCTGGGAACAAATCTCAAAAAAACTGTTGAAAGTGCTTAGCAAACGTACAATTCTTGGCTCTTATACCATTTTTTACTCAAAGTACGACCATGACTGGTCGATTTCTTAATCAATATATTTTTATAAATTGTATATAATTTTATTGGCTTTTATGTTATTTTAATATTTATCTGTTACTGTTTTCGTTTGTATGTCATGAATACTCCTGCGGAAATATGGTGACTTGATTGATATTTAACTTTCATTCTCCATTCTCTAGTCTGGATTTGTATATAACCTTTTCATTCCTATTCTTTTATCTAAATGTTCGTTGTTTAATTGTGAAGAATAACATGAATAAATAAATAATAATAATAACAACACTATTACTACTAATAATATTAACAATAAATAAATGATAAAGCAGACATTATCAAAAGGCCAATGAGGCCTGGAAACAATTATGCCATGGGCAGCAAAACGAAACAAACAAACAATCAAACACAATTGTAAACAAGAGAAACATGAAACACAAGCAAAATACACATCGTGAATGGGGGTGACTTTCGAAAAATATAAACATTTTGAATGTATGACCATTTGTCCAAAGTATATAGTTCAAAAAAAGAGGGTCTTGAAGTGCTTCGCATAGGATATACTAGCAAGTTGTAGTATCCCTTCCAAAGTGATTTTGTCGCGTTGGTTATTTTGATTTTCTATTTTTAAATGCATATTGTCTTTCTTTAATGATTGCCCTTTTTTCTTCTCGTTTTACTGCGTCCAGAAGGGCAAAAAGCCAGAAAATAACAACAATTTTTATTTACGAAATAATAGTAACAACCAACCAAACCCGAGCAGAGTTGAATGTTAAGTCTATGCTGACGATAGTGTTCGTGAAGTCTCCCATGCAATACTGACGCAATGTATTTCTTCTCTACTGAAATGAACAATGTGTATGTATGCTGTCGATGTATCGTGTATCAGACACTCGCTACCGGCATATAAGTCGCCAAAACAAGCAGTGTTGTTTTAGTAAGGTGAAGAGCCCTTTTTTATATCATATTTGTTTATACTGTATAATAAGTGTCACGACAATCGCTGAAAACCAAAATCATCATCTTTACTTTTGAATATGAAGTGTTATATATATAATATATTTGGTATGGAAAATATATGGGATATTTAATGAGGTTTTGAAATACTGATAAATGATCTGATCAATAATACGACCTGCTAATCTGGCTTAGTTGACGGTTGATCGCTACATTTGAATATTGCAACTTTTTCATTAGGCGCGTTCCCACTGACTCTCGGTTAACGCCAAATTCGTTAGCCTCTAGTCTAAACTCTCGGCTAAGCGCCGTCAGAATGCAACTCATTTCTGTAGCCTCTAGTCTAAATAGTGAATTTTAACCGTAAGACTTTCTAGCGGTTATCTTTCGGCTAACCCGGTCTTGCTTAGCCGAGAGTCTTAACCGAGAGTCAAAACGCCGTGAAGATGCGATCTTTTATCTTAACCGAGAGTTGTGACCTTCGGCGATATCGGCGATTGCACACGTATAATTCCCTGTGCATGCATAACTGCCATATCAATATGGAAGTTTTGCACTGTATTTCTGTGGCGAATATAATATATGAAACGAGCAATTCTCCCTGGTAGAAATCGAGTAGGCCCTACAATTCTATTACAAGATTGGAACTTGTGCACATTTGGAACATCATTCGAGTAGGCCTACACTTTTAGTACATTCTAGTATAATTTTTTGTACTAGAATTGTACTTAAACAGTGTACTACAATGATGTTCCAAATGTAGACATTCCAATCTTATACTAGAATTGTATTCGATTTCCTCCAGGGCTGTTCCTTTCATGGTGCATATGCCGCCTGTTTCTCAAGTGATAAATTAGTGGAAGACTAGAAAGTTCACGTATCTGACTTGAACTGTCGACCATGATTTACGGCAATAATAATTACAAAATTCTGCACAGATCGGTCTTCTTGTGCGAAGCCTCGCCATCTTTATTTACGTTTTCTGATTTCATATGGGTGCGCTTTGTCAATCATTTTACGGGCCGCGAGACACTTCCGGTAAGATTTAGACTTAAGGTTAGCGAAAGTTCTTTGACCTCTCTCGCTAGACTAGAGTCTAAATTCACAGTGAGGACAGACACTCTGGCTTAGCGGTTGGTTTAACTTTAGCCGCGAGTCTTCTAAACCAAGCTAAAACCTTCGTGAAAACACGGCTATTGGTATTTATCAAAAAGTGATGAAATATTAGTCACTTTATAACTTGATATCACCGGTTTGTAGTGTTATATCCATATTCATAAAAAAAATCTATGGAGTTGGACCTACATATAACTTTAATGATAGTTTGATTTGTATGTTAACGTTTGCATTGTCGCTAAAAGCTGTTTATATAAACTTCACGAATCAAAGTATATATTTCAAGCATTACATCATCCATATTCACTGCGTCTTTACCGTATAAAGAAGTTACATGTCATTACAACTGCTTTATATTCTAAGGAGACACTTACTTAACATAAACAACTTGATTTGAAATTAACTTCATTTGGATGCTTAAGTTGCAAGTTTGTCTTTTTTTTAATGTAAAATTAATCTTAATTGATTAGTTATGAATTTTTCATTTACAAGTCATATCTTTATAAAGTTGATAAGATTTTCTATTTGCTGATTTTATTTATGTATTATATCTTTTTTTTTGCCAGATGTTACAAGAAAGCGTTAGTACATGTAGATAGAGATGCACTTTGAATGCACTTTTTGGCTACTATTGCAGAATATGTGCGGTTTTTGTGTTTCGAATGTAGTACACTATAGTTTTGCCAGTGAATTTAACTTTGTTGTGTTGTTGTTTCTCTAAGTGACGGCGCCAGGATTTTCAAATTGGGGCAAAGGAAACATGTGGGGCAAATGTATTGGAGGACAAATGGTCAGATAAACTAATGAAATAATGCAATGCTTTGTAATGAGTGTGTAGTGCGCAATTAACATTTGTCAAATCTGCTATTTCACCAAACAGTTGTTGTAAAACTTAAAAATACAAGCAAAAAATAAAAAAAATTACCTGAAAAAACTGGGTTTCCGGTGTCATTTGACGTCGGAAAGTGTCAAAAATAAGGACAATTTGAGTGTTATATTTGTGTCGGTGTGTGTGTGTATGTGTATGTCGGGAAGGGGGGGGGGGCGGACAATTGGGTTGATGTAAAGATTTGACTGTCTACTTAAGATATCTAATGAGAACAGACAATGCCTATAAGTTACCAATCAGTAATTGAAAACAGATAATCTAAAAGCTTAAAAGCTTAGACATATCTTGAAATAGAATAAAAGACTTACAATGGTTTCCATTTGTATCATAGTGTAAAAAAATCAAGTTCGTTTTTGAGGCTCCTTCTGTCAAGAGGAAATAAATAAACAAAATATTGGTAAAATGTGGGCGCAGTTGGTATAAAAATGAAATTCGGATGACTTACACATTAATGTAAGAAGAAACTGTACTAGACCCTACGTCAGTAAGTTCAGTATAACATGCGTTTTCTGTGTTTACACAGTTACTATAGTACAGAGCCGTGATGTCATTAAATATTAAAGACTTAGAATGAGCTGATGGTGTGAACTAGAAAATTGGGAAATCACTATTGCTGTA
>JXSR01S016818.1:22046-37640 GCA_000969725.1 Ophiothrix spiculata | reverse complement strand
ACGAAAAATTAAGAAACGGGGAATGCCTGACAGAAGAGATGGGTTTTTAACTCGGATTTGAATTGACTGAGAGAGGATATGTTACGGATGTTGTTTGGGAGTGAATTCCAAACAGTGGGGCATTGAAACCTTAATGCGCTAGCGCTCACCGGCAGACTTGAGATCTGAGTATGGTATCTTGAGAATCCTTTGAGAGCCATCTGAGTTACAAATTTAGGATTTAGAAAACACTGGATCGTCAAACCACCATCAAAGAATGATATGTTGCAAATTAATTCTCTCAATTTGGGCTATTTCTGTGTAAAATTTGGATTTTTGTTTGGTTTTTGCTACATTTTTAAGGTTTATAGCATTTCCATAAGTTTTGAATTCTAAGTGGAATCTAGGCTAGTCCTTTAAAACCTCGAAGTCTGCAAATATATTTCTCTAAGGGGAGGGAGAGGTCTCACAAAAAAGGAATGTAGTTCCTTACACTATATAATGGATTTTGAAATCAATCTGATAATGTTTTTTTGGTTTACAGATTTGGTGCTAACTGGGCCTGTAGCTCTGGCACCTGTTCTGGAGTCAACATTCAGTTTGAACAATATGAAACCGATGTGGATTACTTCTCCATAACACAGGAAGACCAAAACAACAGGGCTGGAGATGTGGTTACCATTACATTCCTGGACCCTGAGTCTGGTCAGTATATACATTGCATACGTAATATTATACTCCATAAACTTATTTAGGAATTGCAAATTAAAATTTCTTCTTTAGAATTGAAAATTCATTTAAATTTCTTAATAATCGTATATCAAAAAAATTTGGTTGATTGCACATCTCTTATACCTTCTCAACACATATTCCAAGTTTCAAAACAATATGAATTCAAATATCAAAGTTATGACTGTTGGCATTTTGACAGTATGCACAAACTGAAGAAAATCACAAAGTGGCAGAAACACCATTTTCTATACAAAATGCGAGTTTTTGCTTAAAAATTTAGCAAAGCTTATCAATTTTTTGAATTATTCTGAGATAGTTAATTAATTGATACACACTGTAAAAACCTTTAAAAAATCAAGTAAAAATACCTTTAATTAGTTGAATTGTGTAATAATAATAAAAATATACCACTCAAAAACATACAATACATAAGAAATTATATTCATGTAAAAGGATACAAAATAACAATTTCGGTTGAATTTTGCATGAACGTGTTTCAGTTTATTGAGTGCCATTTTGTCACCAAAAATTGGATGTTAATGGGGGAAAACGCATTTGAAAGATAAAACTTCACTTTTTCTAATTATTAACTAAATTGAAAATGCTATTTTACCCATAAATTTGTACTTCATTATTAAAGAGTAATTTTGTGGTTAAATAACACAAGTTTCCTTAGAATATATGTACATATTGAGAATTGCTGTGCACAAGTAGTACAAGCATGATATGCTTTACTCAATTCAATTTTGTGAAATACTAATATGATTCTCATAGACCTGACATCATTAGCCCATAATTTTCATCTGCAAATTTATTTGGCGCAACTTCAAAAATTTTATCAAGAAACTCATCTCATTCCTTACAGGTGCTGAAGTATCAGTCACTGACCTGACCACGCCCATCACCATCGTCATGGCGATCACCATCACCCATAGCGACAAGGAATACGAGTGTCGTTACTGGAACGACACACTCAATGAATGGGCATCTAATGGTTTGACTACGAGAGTAATCGGCGCATCCCAAGTGGAATGCGACACGACACATTTGACGGCATTCACTGTCATAGCTCTTGATCCTCCAACAACAGAAACAGGTATGGTGTATTATATGTGTACCATCGCAGCAAAAGGGTCCACTTGTTGGCCTGAACTTGTGTGTAATTCACAAACTTAATCCCAGATAGCAAAGTTAGTTGGTCCAACTTTTCCTATTCCTGAAGCAACAGTGATTAATACTAGAAGGTGATCAAATAACCCTTGCCATTGTTTACAAACAATATAGCTATGTAGTAATGTGCAAAGTAACAATTAGTGGATTTCAAAGTTTGTTTCATTGGAGCATGACGAACAAAGCGATTGTTCCCAGTCTTTTCAATTATTATCTAGCTATTTGAGATAACATACCATTACTCCCTAAATACAAAAGGTTGCTACTAAATGCATGAACGGAATTCGCACAAATCAAAACACAAGTGTCTGCTGATAGCTGTACTCTTTTGTTGCGACGTTACACATCAAGGCCCGTATTCCAGAAAGGTGTTTAGCTAAACCACGGTTTTAGCTGAACACCAAGGCCCGTATTCCAGGAAGATGTTTATCTAAACCATTGTTTAACTGAGCATCAACTGTCCAGGAATGATACGCATCATTGCAGCTTTCAAGCAGAACAGTTCAATGAGTCATGCTGTTGACGAGAAATGAAACCTTGATTTAGCTAAACACCTTTCTGGAATACGGGCCCAACTGTCCAGGAATGATACGCGCCATTGCAGCTTCCGAGCGGAACAGGTCAGTGAGCCAAAGCTTAGCTGTTGATGGAAGATTTAAAACCATGTTTTAGCTAAAAACCTTTCTGGAACATGGGCCATAGTGTTTCGAATGCTAACCCAATAACAAAGAAACTTGCAAAAGTTTGCAAAAACCATCTCTTGTTATTTGGTTTGGTTTTCGTTTACACTGGAAATTCTTAAACTCACTGTACAAAAGTGAAAAGGTCAAAGGTCAAGCCGCGACAAATCGCCTGTCCGATAGCCCGGGGCTATCAGATTTTTTGTCGGGCTATTAAAACTTCCGATCGGGCTATTTAAAAAAAACAGTAAGCTTACCCTGCACATTGAGTGTTGACCATGCTACATAAACTTTAATGAAAATTGAGACTTCAATGAGAAAGGACAAAATTTGTAGATAAAAAACATCAGTAATATTTGCTTGATATGATAAAAAAACACTGAAAATAGTATTCCAAAAGCCTCAGTGCCGCCGCGGAAGTTTGCATCGGTCGCCATTATTTTTACGTCAGCTGATATGGCGATCTCCAACAACACTTGTTACGGTAAAAGTTATTGGCTGAGAGCCTGACGTCAGCTATAAAAGAACCATTTTCAACCAATCAGAATCGTTGTTAAACTAAAACAGACCCCCTGCAGACCTGGCTTGCAAATTTGACAGGAACATAAATAAATCTAAAAATAATTTAGCTTTGAAAATAAAATACGAAAACTTGCAAAGGAACAGTATGAAAAACTACAATATTAAAAAACAAAGTTCAATAAAGTCAATAAACGACAAAATAAAAATGATTTTATTATTTGTGTCATTTTTTATGTCGATTTTCTTGTCAAGCTTTCAACGAAGATTATTGCTCTCGTATACATTGCTGTCAGTCACGAGAGCATGGGCGCGTCTAGCGGCTGATTAGCATAAATTAAATGTCCTTATTTGGACGAGTCGCCTGTAAACACAGCCTGAGGCACGAGGCGGGTACGGGTCAAGGCCCATTGACAGGTGGGTTGACATTGTTTACGTTCATTCATGATTCAAAATTGAAAAGTTTTTGATACAAAACAAACGAAAATCAGATGACGGAGACAAACCTCACTATTTACTGGTAAATTTAACTTTTTCTGGCTTGATATGTACAGTGCTTGGTGAAAATTAATGTTAAATTAATGACGTCAGGCAAGCCTGAATGACGTCATCGATTGAGTGTTGTGAATATAACAAGGTAAACAAGCACGAGTTTTGATCGCCGCCATGTTAAGATTTTGTGTGCCGGCGATATTTTACTCGAAAATACTCAGAAAACAGTGAAAAGTACAACGTTTCCAGGCAATAAAACAGTTTTAATTTATTATTATGGACCTGTCCGTGAAAATTCTTGCAATCTCGGCATCAATTTGCCATTTTGCATAGGCCGTAGTCGGCGTAGAATTAAAAGATAATCCGGTCAATACCATGGCTACGCTACTTGTTGTACTTGATTATGTTACAATTTGAAGTTGTTTTTAGCACCAAAAATGCTCGTATATTTTGGGCAACTTGTAAACCAATTCGGGCAAGTAAATGTGGTGAGTGGGCTGCCCGATCGGGTTAGGAAAAAAAATAAATTTGTTGCGGCCTGTCAAAGGTCAAAACTTAACATGTGATTTTAGCCTGTAACTTTGCTTCTAAAAATGTATTACGATTATATGGATTTAAAAAATCAATAGCCTAATTACAGAGCAAAAACTTTCTTAAAAATAACTGGTTGACACTAGCCCTACTATTAATGCTGTTTGTATAATCATGCCAAGATTTGACAATCAGAAATATTTAGGAATTTTAATTTGTTGTTGTAATATATCAAACACAAAAATCACAATTTAAGAAATTCAATACTATAGATTTTGTGGGTGTGGGGGTGTGTGTGTTTGTGTGTGTCATGGCCCCCTCAACTAAAATCTGTCTACGCCTTTTGATAAACCTAGTCAGGGAGCACTTTTTTCATTGACCAGAATGGATAGTTTTTGGTGTTTAAAATCATCAAGAACAATTACAACACAATGAGAAGAATCCTTTGGTTTTTTTTCGACGCCTTTACAATGACTTGTAATATTTCGGTAACCAAAACCCTAAATTTGACCAAAACCCTTGTAGCAGGAATGTATGTCCCCCATTCTTATTGTCCGGGTTGTACAGTAAAGTATAGGCTAATAACTCTCACGCAACATTACTTTCACGCTTTACTCCGTTATGGTCTATGGAAGGCGGACTACCATTTCAGGGGGACTTAGATTCCTTTCACACCCTGATTGCTCATAAAAGCTAACCCAAACCCTATATCTATCCTTTATAACTGACCCTAAAACCAAATTTAAACCATATTTTACAGAATAAATGGAAAACAAATTCTGAAATTTTGACAATTTTATCATCAAGAAAAGTGTGATTCTTCTTATAGCAGTGACAAATAACATAAAGTATGGGTTGTGGGACTATCAGCCCAACAAAGTAAAAATGCAGTATGTGTATTGCAGATATATTGCAAGTTACTTCATTTTCCCTTGAAAAATCTTGCTGAAATGAGCAGGCAGTATCTCCTATATCAACCATACAGTGTGTATCAAAATGATTAGTACTCAACTTTGTGATTTTTTAACACAAAATCTATAAATGCTATCATAATCATTTTCACGGATATAAAAAGACCAGTTCAATACCTTCTATTTAAAAAAAGAATTTTGAAAATTGATGCACGCAATCGGAGTTTACGTCAGTTAGAAGAAATTAAGTCTATTTACAAACTCGCCACGGGTAATAAATAGCTTATGCCTAAAGCAAGATATCCAAATTGTAAGTGTTTACATGTGATTAGTCAAGTAGAACAGCCCAAGACATTTTAATAAAATTGTTTCTCATACGGCATCAAAAGCCACAAATTATCAGGAAACGGGGAAAATAAATGTTGTGTGATGTTTTTTGCTAGGCAATTTTCAAATTGAATCGATGATTTGCCAATTTGCATCATCAGAAAGTTATCGTTAAATGACAATCATTATTTACTGCCATGAACTTATTTTGTAAAAAAATTATAAAGAGACATCTTTATTTAAATAAAGACAGGTAGTATCTCCATTTAAAACATTTTCTATTTAATCAATAGCAAGTATTTTGTATAATCACTAAGTTCTTTCTTCATGGAGTGAGAAGTCAAACAGAGCTTTCAACATTAGATTTTGGCAATTATGAAAGTAAAATTATATTTTAAGGTAGAAAATATAAATTAAAATATCTCGCAGACAGAGTTATAGATTTATGTCTTCATTGAAATGGAAAAGCAACAAATCAAATCCGTGGCGAGTTTTCAAAACTGGTGCCTTTACAGAATCCTCTTGTTCTTGGAAACGAAATGACAAAATGCTCTCATTCTTGTTGCAAATTAAAGACAAAGAAATATACTACCAATTAAGATAATTTCAAGTTTCAAAATGGAACGGGAAGTATTTTTATACATTTATTTATTCTGAGTACTACTTTTCATCATGGGATTGGATTGAAGTGAAATTGCACATTTATGAGAAGTATCTGCTATGCTTTATAAATGCACACACTGTATATTTACTTTGTAGGGCAGTGGTGGCCTGTTGAGGTTTTAAACTTTCCTCTTGATAGCGTATCACTGTAACGGCATTAAAAGTTTGAACATCACTTCTACCCATTTCTTTACTTAAATTTTAGTAATTATTAGTTTATTTTTGTTCTACTTTCAAGAACAAATCAATTGTTTAGGCCTAACGTCTAAAGACATTCGCTCGCCCGAGTGACATTCGCTCACCCTTCCAAGAAAACTTGGCTCCTACAGGAAGCGACATTCACTTAACAAATATCACGATATTCGCTACAATTCAGATTAAATTGGATTGAAGATCACTCCGATTATTCTTGGGTTTGTTTATTCAATAATCATAGCATTGCAACATGCACGAGTGACATTCACTTTCATCGATTGAAACGATGTTCGCACAAAGAGAGCGACATTTGCTCTCCCTTTTGGCGAATAAGTCAGAGCGAATATCAAGAGCGAATGTCACCCGGTCGAGCAAATGTCTTTTGGACGCCAAGCCTTATAACAGGAACATGTACACCATTTATGACCAAATTTGTTGTTTTGCTTTCTTTTTAGTTACAACTGAAGAGTCAGTACTCGCTGAAACATCAGGTGGCCTTCTTGGAGGAAGCATGCTCATTATCATTGTGGTGTGTGCCATCATAGCCATCTTGCTTATAGTGGTAATTTTAGTGATTGTCATTTGTCGCATGCAAGCAAATAAAAAAGTTTTGCCGTCTTCTAGCGTTACGTTACAAGATCCAGTTCAAGAAAATAACACCGCTGTCAGGAAAGATCCGTTGCCAGCGACACTGCCACAAACGAGCAGTCGCCAAGCACCAGAAGTTGTAACCGTACCAGTTGCTATGCAAGCCGTTCCTGTTAGCTCCGTTAGCGGAGTTACGCCATCTCAAGACTACGCATCGGTAGTCAATGTCAATGAGACCGTACCTGAACCGATGGTGTACATCCCTCCCTCAGCATCAGTCGCACCCCCTGGGTATTTTCCGGCACATATGCCAACACACCGTGCATCCCCAGTGCATTCAATAGGGCATGGAACACCAAAAGCATCTCCGACTTCCAGCTTAACGGATGTTCATTAGACATTTGTAAATATCTTATTTTGAAAAGACAGCCAAGTGTGAAAGATATGAGTGTTGTCAAGATTAATAAGTGTGAGTGTGTAAAATATTTTAAAGTTCAATTTTTGGGTGTGTAAAATATTTTATAAATTAAAGATTTTTATAAAAATGAGTTTTAGGTCATGTAAATATCTCAGTAATGGATAAGAAATTAATTTTAATGATTTTAGGTGGAGTGTAATCCAATTAGTCCGTGCACATTTATGTATATTTTGATTCTCCGTCCATTTTAAATATTTGGTTTTACAGTATTGTATATTTGAAAAAAATTGAATACTCTAAAAATTCCTATATAGCATATCCAAGGTTTTAGCAGCACTCTTTACATTTTCAGTCCACATATTCAGGACTCCAGGCTAAAAGTTGCTAAATCAAGGAAGAATCGGTATGGAAAGAGCAATTATTACATGTATCAAAATTTTAAGTTATGTAATATTTTCTCCTAAATATAACCCATTGCCTGGCTAGAACTCTGAGCATCTCATTTTTTTTTTTTTTTTCAAATTTGTGAAGATTATTATCACCAGTTTGAAACTATTTTGTCTCTGGATCGGTGAGTAGAAACTATTCTTTCCCTGGAGCAGGCATTCTCATATAGCGGCGCACGCACCAAATTTGGCGCTTTGACTGTTACAGATTGGCGCTTTTGCTCTCTCAAAAAACAAAGAAATATATTAGTAATACACTGAAAAACAGATGCATGTGGTGCTTTAGCCTACAATTTTCTCATTTATGTGGCGCATTCTACGAACTAGTTGAGAACCCCTGCCCTAGAGGTATCCATAGTTGAGAGCTGAGCTTTCGACACTCTAGTGAGAGTCACCTTCATAGCTTAAAAGCTCAGCTCTCCAATATGGATGCCTCTATGGACAGAATAATATCTACTCTATTATTATCGCTGTCTATTTCTGAAACATATTTCTTGAGCTATGCTCACCAAAAACAGACCTGTTGATGTTGAGTTAAGACAAAGTTTTGAGGTAAAACGTGATGTTGTGATATATGAATTCAAAGATCGTCTTGTGACAAAGGTAAGGTTAAACTGTGTAAATGTATACATTTGATGTTGCAGATTTACATGCCGAACATAACGGTGATACTTTACACATTTTCTTGAAAATGCATGATTTCACAAAAATTACCATAATGTCTAGAAAAGCCATAATAAAATTCAATCACACTGCATTTTAACCTCTATTTAATGACAAAAATTTTTAGAACACATTTTGTTTTCAATGTTAAAATTTACCGATGGTGTACTTCGGTTCTGTGGTTTATTGTTGAAAACCATAACCAAAAATGCCATATTGTATTATTTCGTCATGTGAGTGCAAGAAAGTTGTATCTGCAGTGGCTGCCATCTGTGTTATTTTTAGCACCTTGTTGCTAGAAAGTAACAAATCATTCAAATTTGACTCTTGTATGTCAGTGGCTCTTGAAATGGTTCTTCAGGTGTTAGGGCTGGACATCATAAAGTGTGCAATGGGAATTTATGACAAGTGGTAGCTATTGTAGATAGCATGTTCTTGCACACAATATTTGTGAAGTTTGTAGTTTGAATCATTGAAATAGGGTATAGCTATATTGCAGCAGAAAATTCTGACACCTTTATGAGGACATTTAGTTTTTACATTTTTGTTCACACAGGCCTTAGACTCAGTCCTGCTTAAATTCAAGTTAGCCGCTGGGACCGATATGTTCAAATCTGTAGTCATTCTAAATACTTTTGAAACAAAATCAATAATCTCAGTACATTGTACCATGTCTAGAAGGAAATAACTAAAGACTCCCAAAAAAGTATCGCCTCGTCTCGAAAAAATAGCTCGTGCGCCAATACGGTAGTCGCAAACGTAATTTTAAGAAATTGTGTACAAGTGCTGGAATTTTAGCTTTCATTTGACACCTTATTTTTGACAATTGACTGAGAAACATTGAAGTTATGAACTTTTGAAACCCTCAAGGTCGGTTTTTAAAAGTTGCTAATTTCAGTTTTCGCACTTTACAAACCAGTAACGCAAGAGTAAGGATGATAATGAGGTGAGGTTAGTCACTGAAACACGCGGTCATTGGTATCTAAGCATTATCCGTCAACAATAATCAAGATATGGATTTTTTTCATTAATTTTTCATTAATTCATTCTTATAAATAATGGAAAAACAACATAAAACGAGAGAAACGACATTCAATAGGTAGTCATTACTGGCATTTAAAGACATGGCGCAGTCCAGACCACACAGAGGACGAATAATGGTGCGCGATGTTTTTTAAGGCTAGAAATGCCTACCAGTCGAATCTGAAGTTTTATACTGTTTCTTATCATTAATAAGATGAAAACAAAAACAATATCTTGACGGATGACGGTAAGAATCCAATGACATATGGTTTGGAAAAAAACGCGAGCTTCAGTGACCAAACTCACCTCATCTTGATCCTTAGGTCTGCGCTACTGGTTTGTACAGTGCAAAAATGAAATTAAAACTTTTAGAAATTGACCTTTAGAGTTTTAAATGTCCATAACTTTGGTGTTTCTCAGTCAATTATCAAAAATAGGGTGTCAAATGAAAGCTGAAATTCTAGCGCTTGGTCATAATATTTTCAAACTACGTTTGCGATTACCGTATTGGCGTACGAGCCATTTTTTCGAGACGAGGCGATACTTTTTTGGGACTCTTTATTTTGTAATTTTATGAGTATTCAAGCAGTTTTTAATTTTTAAGTTTCTTGCCATTTTAAATTCTTTTGTTTGATGTGGTTTTTTGATTGTAACATGGACTTTTCCATGATAATTAACTAATCATTGAACAATAAACGTATTTCAAAATTTCAATTTTGTGTGTTAAGAGTGTGATTTTGAAATCGTTTCTAGGGAAGTACCCTACTCCCTCCCCTGGGAAAAATATATTTTGGAGAGGAAATTTCACAAAGAATCTGCTTACAGCATCATATTTTTACTTAAAACCTTGATAAAATCTTTTTATGGGACTTGGGTCAGTATTGAATTCCTGTATTCAATTTGCTAGTTTTACCAAAATTTTGACCAATATTTTCAAAACTTAACAAATTCCATCTAAAAAATGAGAAATCACCCCTAAAACTATAAATTTAAAACAATATTTCAGGAGGTACAGAGCCACACAATTTGTAAAATATTCTTGTGAAATTTCCTATCTGGAAATGTGTTCTTTATATTAGTGGTGAGCTAAAATGGTGATGTTTGGGATTAATGATAGTAAAAGCTTATAAGATGCAGCTTGTGCTCTTGTATATTTTGACACCTTTTTCAAAGAAATCTGTTAAAATTTGAGGGGGTGGCGGCCAAAAACATTTTTGGGCAAGTTGTTCGGACCCCCACCAATTTTCATTAAAATTCCATTTTTAAACTTATGTGTATACCTATTACAAAGGTTTTGGTGTCAATCCCAACGTTTTTCAGGTCAAGAAATTCATTTTTTTAAGGTTTTGAAAGAATCGTAATGTTCGTATTCCTGAAAATGCCCGTTTTAGGCCAAACTAGGCCCCGGGGGCATTTTGCTTAAAAAGAGCGCATACTTGTATTGATCGCTCATGAAATGATCACGATCTTGAACATAAGCTCAAGTGCTCACATGCTCAAGAAAGTTTACAGCTTTTAACCCAACGATTTGGTTATGGCAGCATTCAGAGCAAGACGCGGGTCAATTGAAATGCATTGGGGTCAACAATGGAGACTTAGGGTAGGTCGGATTTTAAAAAAAAAAAAAATTTTTAATTTTCAAAGTCTATGTTTCACATACAAGACCCAAAATATACAACATCTTCACTTTTTCTGTAACACATCTTTTATTTGTCATTTTGAATGTCCTGCAAGCCATATCTCTGGGGCCCCCATGAATCGATTCCCATCAAATTTAGGATTTGGAGGTTTTTTACCATGCTCAAAAAAAAAAAAATTGGGGTCGGCGGTAAAAATAGGGTCGGTCGGGTTACGCCAATCAAACAATTTTTTTAGGCCTTATTGAGGTATGTACAAATTGATTTCACAGACAATTGAAGGGGATTTATCAACCCAGATTTTCATAATGTTTTAGCAAGGGTAATCTTTATTTTAAAACCATGAAAAATAGAAGGTGTGCCCTGGGGGCCTAATTTGTCCTAAAACAGTCATTTCCAGGAAAACAAATGGTCAAAAAATGGAACAACAACATTGTTTTAATAGGTTACACAGAACTTGAGATGGAATTTTGATGAACATTTGTGGGTCCCTATTTATTCTCAAACACCAGTTTTGGCCTGCATCCCCTCAAATTTTGACCGATTTCTTTGAAAATGGTGTCAAATTCAGGAGCACAAACTGCATCTTATAAGCTTTTACTTGCATTAATCTGAAACATTTTTTCACCCTGTATACCCCATCACCATTTACATATTTCACTATATTCACGAGTAAAAGAAGTAGTCATAAATTGCATCAGTTTCATCTGTGATTATTATATTCCATCTACAGCATCCGTCTGAATATTTTGTACAAATTCTAGCATAATTTACAAGATTCATAACAACTGAACCTAATTTATTTACATTATATGAAGTAAGTTTCCTCCATTATTGTACTTCACATGGGGAGAATGATGGATCCAGTTACATTCTCAGACTCCAATTTACACCTGGCTGATCTCGCAATATGTTTACAGTTCAGGCACAACAGACAAAATAATATTTGAAGGGTCTATAGAATAGAAAAGTACATGATTAAGCGATTTGAGCCATGTTTCTACTTATCACATGACACTAATATGTGATGGCTCACCCCGAAACAAGGGACATTGCAGATGATATCGATTTTGATTTTATCATTTTCATCTGTTGCAGCATTAAGCTTTAAAATGACACCTTACTTGTTAAAATTACTTAAGGCGATCAAATTTTACTTATTTTCTTTATTTTTTGCTGCCTATTTTCACCTGTTTCTTGAAAAGTGTTAAATCGCAAAGTCCCCCTTTTCGGGATGAGTCATCACATTAGACTGAACTTTCAGTCCCATATACTCCATTGCATTACATATTAAGGAACTTAGCCTTGTGTGAAAATGACGGTGACAAAAATTTGAAATATGAAGCGGAGGCACCTGTTTCAGATGGCGCTGATCTCTATCACATAGCACTTAGTTTATGAAGAATTCAGAATTCATAATCAAAAGCTTTGATGTACCAGTACCAAATATCGGCAAAATTCCAATTGCGGACTGCCAAACTCGCAGTTGACAGAGCAAGATGGCGTCGAATTATTGACAACATGCCCACAAAACCTCTTGATTTTTCCAATCCAAATGTCCCACTAGTTATTGCAGGTTTTGTTTTTTTGAAGCGGAAGTAATGCTCATGCCCCTTGTCACCTTGTCAGTCGCCGATGTTAGGCATGTTCATAAAAATTTAAAATCGTTTGTTTTCAACAAAATGATGTTAGATGGAAAGATATTTTAATTCCCTACAAAATAAGGGGTCAACCATCTAAAACGGTGAAGAAATGATGAAGTTGTGGATGAAAAACTGGTCCTGAAATATCCCCAAATTTGCCCAAAATTTGTGAACCTGGTATTGCCATTGACTGTGTACTGTTTACGTGTCAAGACCATTTTTTCACCATGAAGGAGCATTTTACAAAAAAGCGCTTCCATTTCATGAAATTTGGCTGTTACTATCAGATATGTTGTGTATCAAGGATTTAAGACCCATATTTTTTATTAAAAATGACCGTTTTTTCCTAATAAACGCCCAGTCTCTATTAAATGCCCACCCCCAAAAAAATCAAAGAGAAGTGTTAAAAAACATTCAATTTTGTAGCATTTTCGTGTATCATTAAGCTTTAACCAACAATCGCTAGTAACAGGAAACGGTACCAATGAGGTCGAGATCCTGGAAATGATGAAAAATTGTCAGTACTTCCGGGTTTTGGGGGCCATATACCTGTAAGTTGCCGTAATTGCTAAGCTTACTTAGCGATTTTGTGCAAATTTTGATGTTGAAAATTGGTCTATAATAATCGTCCACCCTTCAAAAAATGTCGCGGCCCATGGGCGTTTATTAGGAACAATGCGGTATTCACATTTAGGGATTAAAAATCAACTTTTTCTGATTTCCCCACTCCTGGCCACAATTTTTTGCAAAAGAGTGAGCCCTCTAGAGGCCAATTTGAGCCCACCACTACCGATGTATGCAACTTGAAAATAAACATGAAAAATCAAGTTGGCCAAATTTTAGCAGTTGCGCCATTGCAGTGAAGGTTTGTGATTGACATTAACATTATTAATATAAACCAGGTGAAATCATGATGTAAAACAAATATTACCTGCTTACATTCTTGTGGTAGTAAAAATATATCACTCGGTCAAATGCGAATATCCATTTACATTGACCATATATTAGCAATCGCACTCTACTATACTTTGATCAACACCAAATAGGCGGGCCTCTTCACATCGTGAATCGATACAGTTAAGCGGGGGCGTAGCAGGACACATCGCAACTGCAGGAGATGCAGCACGCGTTGCACGTCTGACTCGCGCATCAGTATATACGGCGCGGGTGTAACTGGGATTATGTTTACATGCGGATTAAGAAAAGACTAATAATTCCAGCCTATTTAGTGTTGATCAAAGTATACATTGGCCTTATATTTACTATCACAGTTAAAGTTTGTGTACTAGATTTGAAACATATGGATTTGGGAAAACAAAGATTGCTCCAAGTTTGTTTTGGGTTCAGTAGAATATGCTAAAATTGATTCTTGAATCCTTTTCATCAACATTCACCAACACGTATTTGCCCATCAAGCCCTGTCACATCTAGTACAGAACCACTGACATCTGTACTCTGTAAATCTTGAAGTATGCAACAAGCAGCCGATTAACGCACAGACCAATATGGCCATACAAATTAAATAAGTCTGTGTTTCTAGAATCATAACAACAAACCAAATCTTGCTGAATATTATTGAAATGAACTGATGTTCAATGTTTATCCATATGTAAGGGACAAAACTAGCCCAAGATTATGAACAATTCAATTAAAAAATCAACATGCAGTGATTTGGTCGTAATCAATCCTAATCAATCATTACTAGTCTCTTACACAATACAAAAGCACCAGTTAACAATGTTGTAGAATAGTAATGGATATGCTATGGATCTCATAACAGAGTCTGATTGCTTGTTGCATACTTCCCAAGGTTTATGGAGTATACTGTCCCACTCAGAACAAATTCACTTAGTCTGATCAATTGATGGCAGCATCAAAGTGAGTCTAGAACCATCCCTCCTCAAACTCGAAATTCACGTTGGGTCTTAAGGTGCATTTACACTGTGAGGCCTTGGGGGTAACGACAAGCAACGCAGACCTGCGTATTGCAGTTTTGAATTTTTACGCCCGTCATCGTTAGTTAAAGTCAGTTAACACTCACACACTGCTAGCCACGCACTCTATCGTTACTATCAGTCGTTTTCAGTTACAACTTTTTAGTTGAAAATACGTTACCCTCCGTCGAAACAAGTCGTCAAAGTGTAAATGCACCATTAAACATCCAACACAAACATTCTTTTTGTACGTCTTAAAATTTTTTTTACCTTTACCTATGGCAACGGTTCACTTTATTCAAAAATTCAAAATAAAACATATGTCAAAGATTTGACGTTGGATATACCTGGCGACCCTCTTAAATGACTGGTGGGTTAAGTTTAAGACTTTGAGGGGGTTAAGTTTAAGACTTCCATTGACTCTTGCATTAAGTACAAAACCAATCACACATTAAATTGAGGACCCAAAAACTAGAAGGGGCATTGATGAGCAGCTGTTAAATACATACTGAGAAAAAGATGACAATGTGATTTCATGGTTCAAGCTGACAAAATGTGCATGGTGATACATATGGTTATTTATTGATTTTAGTGTTAAATAACATTGTATCATCATGCAGATTTACCCAGCATGAGCCATGAAATCATTTCTCAGTACTATATACTCAACACCTACTCAATAGGACCTAAGGCCAAAAAAAAATGTTTGTTTGCCCTCCGCGACCGACCCTAAAATGCCAAAAATTTGGGTCGGGTATTTTAGGTTTTTTTTTTTTTTTTCAAACACCTTAAGGCTGGGGTAGACCTTCAACTAGCTAGAATTGTTTTTGTACTCTTAACTCTCAAACTAATTACATAAACCATATAAAAGTATACATTTTTAGAAGCAGATTTTTACCCTGAACATGATGATGTTATCAGTTTTTGACCAAAAATGTCAATTATTGGCAAAAAATGCCAAAAACCGTATTTTTTGCCCCAAAATTTCTGGAAAGGCTATCTAAAATTTGCCTTCGTGAAATTTTGAACTTTTTTGCTTTTTG
>JXSR01S016814.1:112604-123407 GCA_000969725.1 Ophiothrix spiculata | reverse complement strand
ACCATTATATCTGTATTATGAGATATGTTTTATTTCTAAAGTTTGTTGCTGAATGCAGGCTTTTGCACACAGTGCAAAAATACATTTTTTTTTCGTCGCCACTTTCAGTAATCATAAAAAATAATGTTGCAAATCAAATATTGACCGAACAGTTTTCTTCCAATAAGCATAAATTAGTCTGTCCTTTTTTTTCTCTCTCTCTCACAAATGATGTTTGATTCAAATGTTATTTCAATAATTTAAAAAGTATGCAAATACAACCCACCTTTCATGCAATCTGGTTCCTTTTGGAAATAGGATTTTTGAATGTTTGAAGACTGTTGTTTGAAACCTATAGAAATAGGGGAAACTGGTTTTAAGACATAGAAGGGTTATACTGTTATGTACTAACAAAATTAGATAGGCCTATGCAAATGACGCATCTGACATCAAAAGCATTTTACATATCATTTTCAGCCAAAATCTTCACAAATCAAGCAATGTTATCAAAAATCAGGTATAATCAATAATTTTAAATTTGTATAGCGCCCTTTTATTTGCAAAAATCTGAATTAACAAAAATATCAATAAACGGGCTTAAATTAACTAAATTTCAACCAAAATTAATTAAAATTTGACAATGGGTTAAAAACTTTATTATGCAATACATTAAAGTTATGTGTACTGCTTGGTCAACTTTCTGTAAAGAAAAGAACGAAAGTTTGGTTAAAAAATGAATAAATGTCCTCTTCAAACAAGTGGGAAATATTTAAACCGAAAATAAAAAGAACATACTATGAAACGGCTCGTCAAATTTTCGATTTTTTTCTGAACTTTGGGTCATATAAGATACTTTAACAATTATCAGACTTTCAACGCATATTTTAACCTTTGTCCTCCTATGCTATTTTTTGTAACATGAACTTCCAAAGGGGTTGTTGCAACCCCTCTCCCCTGATATTTTAGAACGGAATCCCTTATGAACTTGGTTTTGCTATTTATAGATAGGTATGATCCTCCCCTATTCAACGATACCAAGATCATCAAAATCGGCCAAGGAGTTACATAATTATGACGTCACAAAGTTCTTTCGGATATGAAAATCAGGCAAAAAAAGCCACCAAAACCAAAAGTTTCATATAAAATTTTAATTCTCAATATCGGATTTTCATCGACTTTTTTGCTAATAAAGAAGGAAAATGATGATTCTAACATGTCTTGTAAGTTTTCGTTTGTTTTATAGCGTGCATACATTTTTCAAAATGGTGACTTAAAAACTTATGGGATTTCACCAACCCCCGTCTATACTCCGACTTTGACAGCCTACCCTAGCCCCACTTTAGGTGGTGTCTCCCTAATGTTTTCATCAAAATGACCAAAAAGAATGTAAAAGAGATTACTAAATGCCTGATCGCCGATTGCACCAAAACGCAAAACAAAGCGACTCTGAGCATTTAGGTAATTGTTTTTACATCCTTTGCGGTCATTTTGACGGGAAAAAATCGGGGATACCACTAGGCCTGGGACTAAAACGGGTACCCGCCCGTTATGAGCTTACCCGGGTACAAAATATGCCGACCGATTACCCGAAGTCAGTTGACAATAAAATCATTTAATTTTAAACAAAAATGCTCGTGTTCAAAATGTTATGATAAAATCATCATGATCGAAGTAAACATGATAAATCACGACCACAATAGTCCTATAGTAGACTCGTCAAATTTCCCGTTCTAACATTGTATATGCTAAATTTTCAATACGGTCGGGTACCCGGGTACCCAACCGAAAAATAAGTCGGGTACCAGACCGAAAAATAAGTCAGTTACGCGGGTAGTAAATTCCCCGAAAAGTCCCAGGCCTAGATACCACCTAAGGTGGGGTTATGGTAGGCCGTCAAAGTCGGCGGGTAGGGGCAGTGGTTGCCATCTCGAAAAATTTTGAAAAATTTCTGCATGCTATGAACTTGAAACTAACAGAACATGTAAGATTTGTTAATTTCTTTCTTTACTAGTAAAAAAACCGACGAAAATTTATAGCTATTTTTTTGCCAAAAGTCGATTGTTTCGGTCCTGAAATACTTTGTGACGTCATAATAACGTAACGCCTAGACCGATTTTCATGATCTTGGTATCAATGGAAAGAGGAGACCATACCCTATAATACAATAGTATCAAACAATATAACTTTAAGGGTCGCAATTTTAAAATCACAGGGTGGTGGTAACCCCCACCCCTCCCCTCAGCAACGTGTTACAAGAAGGCTTAGGAAGACGAGGATTAAAGCTTAAGAAGACATTTCTTAAGTTTTACTCGAGTCAATAGACCACTTTCATATGTCCCATAATGCATCTTGAAAGTACCGCAAATACGGGACTTTGTGACGTATCTTGCTCAGTCTACCATATTTGAAGTTCTGCGCATTGCGCACAACTCTACTGCGCAAGATACGTCACAAGGTCCCGTATTTGTGGTACTTTCAAGATGCATTAAGGGACCTACGAAGGTCGTATATTTAGCAATTTGTATGATGGCTACCAATAGCGGAAATTTCAGGTTAATTTTAATTAGTCGCTGCTCTATTAGCTATATTTCTTACGATTTTCGATACCGTATGTTAAATATAAATTCCTGCCTGATACCATGCTGTAAATATCGACTCTGTTGTAATTTATTTTAGCTCGTTATCTGTGTTGATTCCCGGGGGCAAATCAGGTATAATGCTATAGTTTTTCAAAATATCCATTAAAGGGTGATTTTTTCTCAAGCCAAAATATACCCTCTTCCCCCAGTCACACCCTAAATAGGGATTTTGCCGTTACCGTTTTAACACTAGGGTTTGAAAAAGTACCCTATTTCTTGAAAATGGCTGTTACCCTTAACAGCGTCGCGTGATTCACCCTTCTGTCCTAAAAAACAGCACCAAGTCACCTTTTTCTTGGTCACGCTATGCTTGCAGCATTATAATTGAGTGCCCCCGGGGTCTGACCTATATATAATTATGATCATGGTAAATGTAAAAATGTCTGCATTTATAGGGCTGATTTCCTTCCGCGCTTATTGATGATAATGTTCTTTGGATTATTGTAATTTAGCATAGACTAATAGAACCTACACGTAGTATAAATATTAAGTCGGCAGCAATCTTATCTACCAAAAGCAATATATGTAAAATTGTTTTATAAGCTCCTTTATGCACAAAGGGGGGGGGGGGGGGGTCCATTTGAAAAAGGTTAAAAAAACAACTTGTTCCTGGTTAAGATTTCCTTTGAAATTTAGGTTCAGGTTGGGGTTGTGTCAACAAAACTCGTTCAAAGTTAAAAACAGTTTTCCGGAACAGTTTTTCCTACAAAATCAGACCCATGGAAGCAGAGTTTAACTTAAAATGTATTTCTGAAAATATACTTAAAAATTATCCGGTAACGATTCTACTAACGAGATACATTTTTGAACAGAGCAATCATTTTGGTAACAGCCCGTTAGTCCGAAGGTTCGCTAGTCCGAAAATGAAATAAGGTTCGCTAGTCCGAAAATGAAATAAGGTTCGCTAGTCCGAAAGCGTATTAAATAAGGTCCGCTAGTCCGAAATTTAGAAAGGTCCGCTAATTCTAAGGTTCGCCAGTCCGAAAATGAAATAAGGTTCGCTAGTCCGAAATTGAACAGAGGTTCGCTAGTCCGAAAATGAAAAAAGGTCCGCTAGTCCGAAAAAAAATTGGGTTGCAAATCAACAAAACTTAATTATTTTTCTGACTAGCGGACTCTATTTTATTTTCGGACTAGCGAACCCTATTTAATTTTCGGACTGGCGAACCTTATTTCATTTACTTGAGAGCAAACGCCCACACATTTTAGACTTTAAATTATGTTCAGGTTAATTTTCGGACTGGCGAACCTTATTTCATTTTCGGTCTAGCGAACCTTATTTCATTTTCGGACTAGCGAACCTTTTTTTCATTTTTGGACTAGCGAACCTTCGGACTGGCGAACCTTCGGACTAGCGGGCTGTAATCATTATTTTTGCATGATTAAGCTTCTTATGATCTTAAAAACCACCCAACCGATTTGACTTTCAGCACAAAAATACACAAACACACATATGTCAATATGAAACATATTCCACGATGACATAAGCATGTAACACTAGTGCATAATAGTTCTATAAACTTAATACAATTGACTTCTTATATAAAATAAAGTGTGTTTCATCTTAAACTCAGAGTACTTTATAACATAATTTAAAGTCTAAAATGTGTGGGTGTTTGCTCTCAAGTATAGGGTGTGTTTGTCTCAGTGTTTGCTTTCAGATCTTTCTAAGATGTTATTTGTGTTCATAACTTTCCCTAATGCGTTGTTAATCGATTTTAGTAGTAGTTTGAATTATACTTGTAGAGACAATATAAGTAGGAACATAGACAAACTCGAATCCATATAGACACACCGCATGAATTTCAGAATAACTTACTTTCACATTACGTTAATCATTTGAATATGTATATTTTAATCTACAAGCACTTAAGAGATCTACCAATGTAATTCGTTATTGCCTGAAAATGTCATGAATTCCCATAGCATTTTTTTTCTTTTCCTGCTTTCTTTGCCTTCTTTTTTATTATACCTTTAAAGATATGTTCAAAGAAAACGATTGAAAACATTGGTATAACTTAAATAACCATTTGTAGCCATCATAAATTGCATTTCTGGAATTACATTTATGGTTAGTTTAAAAGGCTATGTTTCCATCAATATTTTAGCATATAATATACATTTTTGTTAATTTGCTTGTTTGCTTACTTACTTGCTTATTGTTTTGTTTGGTTGTTTGATGTACATTGTTTCATTTGTTTATTTTATTATTTCAAGTTAATTGTCATCTTAGTTTTGAACACAGCTTCATCTTGGTTGGACACCATGCGCTTGGTCTTATTGCAATTCATTTGTGATCCAACTTTTCAGGCAGCAAGTTTTACTCGTTTATAGCTCTGGCAATGTCAAGGTCGGCAATACTTTTTGTACCAACTCTGCGTCTCTTTCTTGTCTCAATTGTAAACCCTAGGTGCTCACTTCAACATTCAACCGGTGGTTGACCGCACGGAACTGCAGGTTCTGGGCGGTTGCTTTTGCTATGAACAATGACAACAGCCCAGAAGTTCTTTTTTACCACTAATGGCTGTTCTCAGACAATAGTCCACTGCTATTGTAAGTTTAGTAAAAATATATATATATCTTTCATTTCATTCTAACAAAATTTAAAACAGTAAAGCTAAAATATAATGACAGTTACTTGTCACCACTACCCATGTATTTTGCCAGTCTGAAACCAGTATTAAAGCTTCTGTGAATATGCACTGCTTGGCCCATCCTCAATTAGAATAAGATTTTTATGTGTATTTTTCAATAATAGTGCGTAACGAATGTAAACATGATTACCTAAAACAATGTTAGGCTCTCCTTCTAGCTTGTACAATAGGGCGACAGATATTGTTCGGAGAACAGGTTTCTTCAGCACATGAATTAAAACGAAAATATGGTCCAATTGTGTAATTTCCAATAAAATGAAATAACAATGAGTCACCTTTGAAACTTGATCATAATATGCTTCATTTTTTCATCAAATGCTTTATTTTTTCATCAACTTCTGTGGTTGTTCCAGCAAAAATAAAAGCAAGTGTGTATATTATAAATATTTACACTATGTTACGGTTGAGTGATCAGATCTATATAGGATAATGGTCGATACTATAATATTGCACTTTTTTGATTCACGTAGTATACGTTGAACATTAATATATACTAAGACCGTTGAACTGTCGTTCAAATGTTCTCATAATCCGTTTGTATAAAATCAGCAGATACTGAAGGTATATACTCAAATATCGTTTGACATATCTATCACATTGTTATGCAGCTATAAATCTAGCGTGGTATTATAGCGTCTTCAGTGGATTTATAAGTGAGTCTAATATCTCTTTCTTTTTATATGTCCAGTTCGGTGTAACTCACAATTCGGATACCCACGTACATTTCGTATCGAAACTGTGATACCCGTATCAGAATAAGGATATGGAGGGGTATCTGAATTCTGATACACCTGTCGTGGCGCAGGAAACAAATCGATAGCGCAAGCTGGCAAGTACATGTAGAACATCTCTCTTGCAATTATGATAAATGTATCTGTGGAAATGTCATTTTCATCTGTGCAATTCCAGCGGAACAGCTTCGGAACATGTCACGGTCCTGATAGCTTCTTATCACAGAAGGCATAATAATTTGGCCAATACTTTGTTAAAATTTAGATGATAAATGATGATAATGTTATTGACTTATAATACATACCGGTATGTTGCGCGGCGAAGCTGAATATTCATTTCAGCTGATATCCCGTTTCAGCAGTTTTTAATCCAAATTCGGATACGGTATCAGAATTGTGATACGGAGTATCCGAATTCGGATATGTATCCGAATTGTGAGTTCCGCCGAACTGATACGGTATTATAATAAACTTACCTCAAGCCATATCTTGTTACGAATTCATATATTCTGGAAATCAATAAAGACACCCAGAAGAGTAAGGTTACTTACAGCGATGATATATGTGTACCGCCGCGGCAAAAGGGTCCAGTTGTCGGCTCCCACATGTTGCTCCTTGTAGCATATCTAATGTATGGTATTTGTATACATCAGATATGCTACAATGAGCAACATGTAGGAGTCGACAACTGGACCCTTTTGCCGCGGCGGTACACATATACATTTTCATTTCAGCATCATGTTCATACTTCAATACATTAACGGAGGATTAAATGTTCCATAATATGCTGAAGAGCTAGACAGTTAATATCACCAGCCATTTTAGAATTTTATTACACCGGCCTTGATGGGTTCTGTGTTCTTTAGTTTCATGATAAACGTTTCAACAGATGCATTTTAGTATGCATAAAAGAAACTATAATATAAATGCCCTTCAAGGAATCATTGTGTTTTCTACCGCATATTAACGCGTATTTCAATGCATGTTGCAACATTGTTGCAATGACAAATTGATAAAATCTGCACTTTTTTCTGTTATTAAGGGGGTGATCCTTTTTAACGACTAAGATAGGGGAATGTCATGTCTACTGGAAGCTTTTCCCACATACAAATATGATTTTACAAGTTCAAAATGGAATAAAGAGATTACTTTGATTACATCGGTGTTGGATTCGAATGATGGCATAATTCACTTGCATTCTTTTGCTTGCAAAATACGACCTTGTATCCGTCTAAAAAGAACTTGTAAAATGTACGTGTAAATTAGGTACTCCATTAACCCTCGTCTACCCAGGCTATTTTTTGGTAACTTGACGTCTACCGGGAGGAGATTGTTGCAACTCCCTCCTAAAACTTTTTTTAATGTAAAATTTCATTATTTTTTCATTTGAAATACTTTACAGAACACGCTCTATAGCCATATTTATGACAGGCTGTCAGTTTCAGCTATGACGTTTGTTTTGTGTATATTAATGGAACGATTTGTATAATATTAATACCGAGACGATTTCAACTACCAGTATATCCATATCAGGGCTTCGTAATCCACGGGAGCACGGGAGCGCCGCTCCCAGAAAAAAATCACGGCCAGCAGAAAAAAAATGAGGCAGTCAAAAAAAAAGAAAAAATTAAGAAAATGTTTTGAAAAATCTAGGAAAAAAAGATTAATATTTTCTGATTTCTTCAAGATCACATCAAAAATAATATGTGTTTAAATATTACCATGGTTACTTAATAGTCTAACAATATGTAACAATATCAATACCAGTAGTTTATTATTGTTGTGTCTGTCCTACCCTGCTCCCGTGTGGAGCAATTTCTTACAGAACAGTTGATGTTGATGTCATAAATAATAAAACGGGAGGTGTTATCAATTTTAGCGTAAAAAAGTAAAGTCAAGTTAATATTTCTCCATTTAACCCTTTCATAATTAAATTCATGAACTACAATTTGTATTTTTTCTGCTAAAATGTTATTAAACAAAAAAAAAACCTGTGCATTGTTTGTCGAGCTGTTACAACTTACTAGACTTGCAAAACCAACGTGCTGATTGTGTGATCAAACCTGAACCTAGTCTCTGTTCCACGCTGCTAAAGTTAAACTCAATGAGTTGGTAAGAATTAGACTCAAATTTATCTGTTGCCAGATTGGATAAAATCAGTGGCGTAGCCAGGCCTCTCTCCAAGGGTGGGCAAACCACCCATGATTTCTCCAATGGATTTTATCGAGCGCCATTACAGGGGTTTCAAGGGGCCGACTCGGCCGAGTTTTTCAAGAAAAACTGCCAAATATTGTGCTTTATGAAGTTTTCAACCTAATTTTTAGCGATTTTCAGCTCTAATTGTCGTAATTTTATGGGGAAAAGGCAGTTCCTGCCCCCTTTATTTTTCTCCCAGGTCTTCAAAAATGTCTCCAAAAAATTTCCAAGGTGGGCAAATTGCCCACCTTGCCCACCCCTGGCTACGCCACTGGATAAAATACATAAATTTTGAAATTCATTAATTACCCATATCTATATGTTTTCATCTATTGGTTAATATCACTGTTTGGTTCACAGGTTAAAAAGTTTTGCTAGACTTTTGACCTAAAAGCTATCATTTATGTTGTTTCATTACAGTGATTTTGTAGTCAGCTTAACTACATAATCATTTCTAAAATGTTTTTGTGAACCTTTTCAACATGCTACAAAATTGAAAGAAATGGGGTCTCAGGATGCTGATTTTTGCCCTCAAGTATAGCTAAAACCAGGAGCTTCCGGGGGCCCGCCCCCTGGACCCCATCCACTTAGCGGCAAGTCGCTCGCAATCGCGGCAAGCCGCTCAAACAGTTAAGTTCTTGCAGAAAATATTTCAGAATTACTTCATGCTCCCAGACAGCCACATTTATTTCGATGCCCTGATCCATATTTTCCTACGATGGCCTTCGCTTGCCTGCCAAGTTCATTTTTCTTTGTTGACAGTCAGTTATTAAAAACGGTTTGAATTGATATAATGCATGTCAGTTTTTTAATGTATTTTTTCAAAATAGATCTGTGCATAGTTATAGGCAATATTAAATTAAACACATTGTGACGTATTACATCAGTTTTCAAAACTCATCATTCGATAGAATTATCAAATAGAAAATAAGAAGAAAAAAATATCGATGTATATGTTGCTTTATGACCTAGAATAGTACATTGCTAAATTCAACGTTATGCAAAAAGCCAATTTAACGGCGTCAGAGCAATAATTTGGAAACTAACTATTCCCCATAATTCAGCAACAAAAAGAAGAAATCAACAACTCACCTACTGCCTTATTATACAAGAGCGTACCGTTTTTGATTGGAATGAACACTAGATATTCAAATTTACGTTTCACGCACGGCACAACGTTCACACCACCATAGCGCGTCGGGAACTTTGAGTACGTGCAAGGCATACATGCCTTGCGCAAACAATCAAGAACTAACAATTTTCTTCAGATTCTGTTAAATATTTAATGAGAATAAATCTCATTAAAATCTAACATATTTCGAATTTAATTCTATTCTCGAAACAGAAGTTTTAATAAAGATTTTCGTAGTTTAAAAGTATTCAAACACGCTCACAATCAAAAACTCTGCATCCGACGCGTACGTTCATCATGCTGTTGTGGTTATTGCTTATTGAAACCAAATAGGTATTTCTATATTTATATAACTTTGCGGATGCATAATACGACAATTCATTATTAAACTAAAGATGTTAGATTGCATATTTTGGGGTATTAGCCATGATCTAATTGGGTATGAGAAGTAGTGAAAACTTATTTGAATCTAATTAAAGACACACCTTAATAGAATCAAAACAAAAAAATCATATCGCTTGCTCTAAAAAGACAGTTATCAGCCAAACTATTTTCCTAAAGTTTGAGATTCCAAATGGTCGCCGCCTGTTGATTTAAAAGTGAACATTATTATTCAAGAAGGTTAAATATATTTAACAACATGATTTCTTCACTAAAATTATTGTAGTAACGAAGAAGTTTACATTTTAAGAATTTAATAATTTATTTATAGAAATACTATCACTTAATTTTTCATTCTCCGGAGAATGAAAAAATCAAAGCACAAATAATTGTCTGTTTTACTATAAATATTCAAGTTCAACAAGAATAGTTTTTGATATTTGTTATTAGTTGGAAGTATTAATTCTAAAACTGCAATGAAATAGTAGGTGTTGAGGAAAGTTGAACTTTGATGATCATAGCTGATGCCTTTAACTTGCATTTAAAGTGTATCTTTACAGATTCTCTTTAAAATCATTATGATACCTTTCAAATCCAGGGTACTGTATTGAAAACAGAGGGACGTGTGAAGCTTGTGAAATGTCAAGCGAGACAGACAGATAAATGAGTTCGTCACGGCCTCCTGTTTGACATCATACTGCAACGAAGAATACATTCGATTTATGAGTCTATGAGGCATTGTTAGGGGAATAGAAATATGTAATTTTGTTGGTCAAACATATATACAACATTTTTTTCTTTTATAGCAACATAGAAATCTTTTTTATTACTCATAAGTTAATCTATGAGGCGGCAGTGTAAGAGAAATAGTAACATTTACTAATATTTGTAATACTATAAGACCTTTTTGATATTGTTTTGTATATACAGACTCCAAAAAAAGTATCGCCTCACCTCAAATATGGAACTCGCAAACGTAATTTGAAGATTATGTGGAATTACTACTATAGTACTACATTATGGCACCAATAACTAAATTTTTACCCAAAGTTGATTTTTGTTCTTTTTGGAGATGCTTTCTTCATTTAGAG
>JXSR01S016814.1:96558-112554 GCA_000969725.1 Ophiothrix spiculata | reverse complement strand
TTTAGAGTTTATTTCCAAAAGGGCCTAAATCCATCTGAAAATCAGCAAACGGGTAATTTCTTGTCATGTTTAATTTATTTTTGAATTTTTAGTGTTTCACTAGTTAGGGATAGGTCCTCTCACTACAGTGACACCATTTATGGAAATCAAAACGTTATTGTTTATTTCTTATTGAGAGGTTTGTTTACACCCTAAAATGGATTTAGGCCCTTTTGGAAACAAACTGTAGTGGATTTAGGCCCTTTTGGAAACAAACACATATTTTTGTGTACTGGTAAACTCTATGAAAGCAACTTCTTGGAAAAATGGCTTGGTTTCATTAAACTACTACTATACTGCCCTACCATGAAAAAAGGAAGTAAGTGACATTTTTTACGAAATGCTGTTTTATACTTAATATTAACTTATGTGCAAATATCGTCCTCCTGCTAAATATAAGTAGAAGTCAGTTAAGTCACCAAAAAGTTAAACATTTTCATGTTGGAAACTTACTTTCTTATTTTTGTACGTGAAACGAATAGGACATATTACAATTTACATGAATAAACCACCACAAAAGGAAGTAAGATACATGTAAATTGATTGGTTTTTTTTTTATTTATTTGTCATTGATTAACCTTAATCTGACTTACTTCCTTTTGTCGTGGTAGGGCAGTATAGTACTACACTATGGCACCAATAACTCAACTTTGACCAAAAGTGGATTTAGGCCCTTTTGGAAACAAACTCTTCATATATAAATAAAGGACATTACATTGATAGATGCCCTTTCAACCGCATATTTAACATGTACCTCAACGCATGTTGCATCATTGTTGCAATGACTATTGACAGAATCTGCACTTTTTTCTGTAATCAAGGGGACTAGCTTTTTCACGAGTGAGACGGGGTATGTCAAGTTTACTTGAAATTTTCCCCACTTACAAATTTTACTGATTTATGTCTATAAACGAGGTCAAAATGCGTCAAGATGCAAAAATACTGGGAGAAACGCAACTTCTTTTGAAGTAGCCTTTATAATGATAAAGGCCCTGCAGCAAATTTTCGGCATCATTCAATACACTATACTACATTTATCTTTAATTCATGACTCAATATTTTTCTGCATCATGATGCAAGCTAATTGCGTCAAGCCCTTTCGTATGACTAAAAAAAACTCGTCATGAATTGGCAACCGTGCCTTAATTTCGTATTATTCTGACAATTTAGTGTTGATTTTGAATGGTAGTGTAATAAACTCGCACTCTTTTGCCTGCCAAATCAATTATAATCCCCAACAGTCGATGTCATGTAGCCTTAAATTGATTGTGTGTATTAAAAACAATAACAAGTAAAGTTTCAAGAAAACATGCTACAATTATCAAGTCAAAACAAAATGTTTCAAAGATTTTAGTCAGCAAAATGCGGACAATTAAAAAGTTGCTAGATACAACATGTATTTGGACTAATAAATTATGAAACATATTTAGATAGAACTGACATTGTTTTCTGCACTTTTTCTTTTTTTATTTATTTTTTTCTATTATCATAACTGTTGTCTTTTTTACATTTAGAATATTTTATGGAACACGCTTTATAGCCACATATATGAAAGGCTGTCGGTTTCAGCTATGACGTTTGTTTTGTGTATATTAATGGGGCGGTTTGTATAATATTAATACAGAGACGGTTCTAATTACCAGGATATCGATATTTTCCTACGATGGCCTTGGCTTGTTTGCCAAGCTCAATTTTCTTTGATGACAGTCGGTTTTCAATGTACTTTTTTTTTCAAAATAGATCTTTGCATAGTTAGACAATTTTAAACATGTTAAATGAAATACATTGTGAAGTATAACATCTTTTTTTCAAAACCCATTATCCTATAGAATTATCAAATATAAAACTAGAAGACAAAATCGATGTATTATTATTGTCTTCAATCCGTTGTCTGATGACCCAGAATTATAGTACGTGACTGAATTCAAAGTTATACCAAAACCAACTTAAAGGCGTCAGGGGAATAATTTGGGAACTTATTCTATTCTCAATTTAGCCAAAAAAATCAACAACTCCCCTACTACTATATAAAGGAGCGTACCGTTGTTGATTTTGATGTACAGTAGATATTCAAATTTACGTGTCACGCCCGGCACAGCGTTCAACGCAGTACAAAATAGTCGGCACACGGTCATCGGGCGTCGGAAACTTTGAGCCTACATGCCTGGTGCGAGCAACAAACAATCAAAAACTAACAATAAGTTGAAATTTAAGTATTTATTCTGTGTAAACAAACACTTTGAGGTTATTTCGAAAACCAAAATTCAAAGAAGTATGCTATGACCTTGTAAATGTATTACAAAAACTAATTTTTATCCAAGTAAGTATTGCTTAATTTGTATCACTTCTAATTATTACATTAACCCTCGTCTTCTAAAAAAAAGGGGGGGTTAATGTAATAAGCCCCCCTCCCCCCGCCTTTAAGAAGACGAGGGAATGTAAAAATAATTACTTAAAATATAAGAGACGAGGGAAAAACGGATGATCAAGGATTGCACCAAAACGCAAAAGCGACCCTGAAAGTAATTATTGTTACATCCTTTGCAGTCATTTTGACGAAAACAAAATCGGAGGTATCACCTAAGGTAGAGTAATGGTAGGCCGTCAAAGTCCGAGAGTAGGGAGGGGGTTGCCACCTCAAAAAAATTAAATCGCTAATTTGAAAAATATCTCTATGGTATGGACTTGAAACTTACAGGACATATTACAATTGTCGTTTCCTTCATTTATAAGCATTTTTTTGAAATCATAATCTTGGTATCAATTGAAAGAAGAGACCATAACCTATACAGTAGTATCAAAAATAAAACTGTAGGCGTGTAAATATCAAATTCAGGAGGGTTAGGTAACCACCCACCCCCTTAGGAAGACGTGTTACAAAAAATGGCTTAAAAGACGAGGGTTAAAGATGTTAGATTGCATATTTAACTTGCATTTAAAGTGTATATTCTTTACAAATTTTCTTGGTACGTAGAATGCCTTTCAAATCTAGGGTCTTGACAACAGAGGGACGTGTGAAGCTTGTGAAATGTCAAGCGAGACCGACAGATAAATGAGTTGGTCTCGGCCTCCTGTTTGGCATCATATTGCATCGAAGGATACATTCGTTTTGTGAATCTATGAGGCATTGTTAGGGGAAAATATAATGTAATTTGGTTAGCAAACACTTTGCTGTTTAATAAAAACATGAAATTCTTCTGTTTTTATTTGTTCTACTCAAGTATAATGTGCATGTTAAATTTTCCCTTCTTCATATTAACGATTATTGTAAAACTTCTCAAGAAAGCATATAACTGTTTCGATAATCTATGTGGCGGCAGTGTAGGGGAAATAGCAACATGTACTTGTCTGGTTTAACTATTCATGAACCTTCTTTTTCTACAAGACACTTTTTTGTTATATCATCCATTGTAAGACTTTTTTGATATTATTTTGTATATAGGAATAAAAAACCTTGAACCTTAACTGAATTGGAAAAAACGTGTATCCATGTTTTATTTTATAATAACACAACCCAATATTCTCTATTTCCTTTTTCTTCAGATTAATTTGCTTCGATATTCTTTTAGTAGGAACGTAGACCAAATTAAATCTTTTAATCGTATGAAAATTCCAGTAAACTGTTTCCACATTAACCAATCATTTGAATATGTATATTATAATCAACAAATAGAAATAGAATTAGATTTAGAATTATCTTCGGTATTGAATGAAAATGTAAATTAATTCCTGTTACATTCTTCAAAATCGCGCTGTTACGTTTATTAGTTTGTATATTCTTCTTCAAAGAGATATACATAAAACATTTGTGCAAAATTATCTATAAGGAACCATTCGTGAGGGGAATATTTTTCCATACTTGGTTCCAAACGTTTAAACATGTTGGTTTTTGGTATGTATATGAATCTGCAGATATACCTCGGCTTATGTAGCTTTTAGTGCAGTTGTTATTATCAGTTGTCATGTAGGTCTACTCGTTAATAAAGACAATTAACAATTTCCTCGTCAGAAGAAACAGTTTTTTTTGTTAAAGGTACAATATATCTTTGTCGGTCAATCTGTATGTTTTAAACCATTTATGAGTCGAACAATATAATCTGATTAACAAAAAACTGATATCGAAACAACTTGATATACTTGACTGTAACTTTGCTTGAAATAAATTCGAATAATTCGTATCAACTTGTGTTGCAACTTAAATACCTGAAAGAGAGCTATTCTAATGCAGAAATATAGTACATTTGACATTTCTCACTTCCACGTAGTCATATTGTTAATATGCTGTGTTATGTTATCATAAATGGCATTTGGTTGATAAGAGTGAGTCTAAAATCTATTTTTGTATCCCCATAAAACAACCATTATAGAAACTTCCTACCGTATATCTTGTTACGAATTTATATATTTTAAAAATCAATAAGACGCCCATAAGAATTATGCTGCTAGCAATAATGACATATAAATTTTCTTTTCAGCATCATGTTCATACTTCGATACATTAACGGGGGATTATATGTTCCATAATATGCTGAAGAGCTAGACAGTTGATGTTACCAGCCATTTAAGTATTTTATTACAACGGCCTTGATGGGTTCTGTGTTCTTTGGTTTCAAGATAAACGTTTTAACAGGTACATAAATGATATTAAAATAATATATGACTTTCACGGTATCAGTATGTTTGCAACCGCAGATTAACACATCTCTCAACGAATACTGTAATTCCCATTTGAAATATTCTGCAATTTTCTGTCATAATAATCTCATTTTATCTTCCTTTAATGCTTACTGAACTTTCTTATTATGAGATATAATATTACGGTACGTTCATTTAATATTCGAGTATAAAATTGGACTTTTTTGTTGCTTTTATTTTTTTTTGGGGGGGTGGGGGGTGGGAGGGGCCCACTTAGGGTCAAATTTATAGGAGCTACGACGAGCATGACTACGACTTTAATTTGCGAGTGGTCCACTGGATTTTGAATATATGTTATAAGGCTATGGTATACTCTATTACTTTGGGAGCAAAACATGTCTTTGTGCAACGGGAAGTTATTTTTATGTGCACTGAAATATTACGGGAAATACCCGGCAATTCTATTGCCAACATTTATTTAAATATTTACAAATTCCCGGGTTTTTTTTATTCAGTAATTTTATCGTATCAACATAAAAAATATCTTCTGAATGTCATCTACCTTATTTCATTATGACTTAGGATGATTGTCTTATATTTCACTAATAGTCGAAACCTCAAAATACGCACCCCAGTGATTCAAAATAAGTGTTATTAATTATGTGAAAAAGAAGTATAAACTGCTGTTTTTATAATAATAGTCTTTTTAAAAGAAACAACTACATGTATATATATATGTAAAATAGTCGTTTTAAACTTACGAGGAACCCACAGAAACGCAATTTTACCGTGAGATCTGTTAGGCATCTTTGCATAGTCAATGTGCAAAGAACATTTTCCACTTATCCTCAGATCATTGTCATAGGGATCTCCTCAATGGAAAAATATCAATCCATTTTGTATTTGAATGAAAATCAATATTTTCAGGTCGCTCATGTTTTATTACGTCATTGTGCCATCGTTCATCGACCAATTTCCATAATTTTGATATCAATACAAAGAAAAACCCAACCGTTTACTCTAGTATCAAACAATTAGACTTTGATAGGGTTTCTGGGTATTATAAAACTTCAAATGCAGGAACATAATCAAGTGCACGTCTCGATTCTCTAATTACAGCTTATGTGGTTGGCGTTTAGGTTGATGACATCTTTTGCCACCTGCAAAGAAAGTAATTTTTGCACCATAATGTACATAAGGACGAGTTTCTATTCTAACAAACAACATTATAATAAGCATTATAGTCCAACATACAACATGATACAATGCGATATTATATCGATTGCAGATATGACATTTCTAGTGTTTATATGAAAGGGTTGATTTATACAATATTAATGCCGCGACGGTTCCAATTATCAGGTATATCGATATTTTCTTACAGTGCCCTTGACTTGCAAAGGTAAGTGCATTTCAGACAAGCCTTCGCAAAATGAGCGTAAAGTCACCAAATTCATAATTGTGTCTGTCAAGCCCGTATGAGTAGTAAATGTCAGAATTTTGCGCTATAGGTGAAAATACTTGTCAAGGTCGTAATTTGCCGAAATTGATTTTTGACGGATTCACAATCTTTGCCCTTACTACAAAATACCAGCAAAGTTTCATTTCAAGAAAATGATAGGAAACATGAAATAAATCTGCATATTGTTAAGACAATCAACAGAAAATATGGGGCTTAGTGATCTTTAAACGCGTTTATCTCCGTTATACGTTTTTCTCTCTGACAACCCTTGACGGACCATAACTTGACTTCTGGAAATCGTGTGAAGTTTATCGAGGTGTCATTTTAATACTTAAAGTAGAGTCTTTGCAAATAATTAAAACAAAGTGAAACTGACAAGGGATGGCATTTACTGCTAGTTTGGGATGGACGGTCACAATTGAGTAAATAATATTTGTTATGATCACATTCACGTAAACTAAATAACCTGTTTAAAAGGTCGCTATATTTAAATAGGCATCATACTTCAAGTTGTTTAGTTTTAACATTTATATAAAAATGTTGAAAACCGTCATAAAGATGTTAAACATTGGCATAATTCTAGCTTACTACGTCTACTTTAGTAGCATCTTTACGGCATCTAGTCAAGACAACGCGCTACAAGTGTCTAGACTAATATGATATGGGTTAGAGTAAAGATCGCTTTAGCTGAGTAGTCTTGAACCTCAAAAATCAATATCGCCATTGATTCCTCATGATTAGTTTTGCTATATTTAAAATAGACGTATAAAATAGCACTTTTGCAGACAGTTTAGAGTACGTTATGAACCAGCATTTATATCTACATCTTCATTATGCTAGTTTCAGTTGCAGCTATGACGCTGTTTTGTGCACTCAGAGTTGATAATGGCGGGAACCAAGTGGACCTGAATACCCCCAGTTTGAGCTCCATGGCTGACGATGCCATTACACGGGCTGGTATACAAAGCCTGGTATCTCCCCTTTAAATCTATGACAAGAATATAATTATTTCTATATACACGGTTGCTCATATGGTTGGAATAAAAATATTTTATTTACCGCTTTTTTATGGTCAATTTATGATGAAAATATCTGGAAACTCATGTTGCTTTTGGTCAGCTTTGATAGGTAATCTTGTTTGGTGTGAAATGGAGCTCCGAATGTGATCAATTTTTGCATTCCCAGCGATGAAAATTATTTTTTAGATTTTGTAATCTAACCCCATGTTACTTCATCTCTAGCTATCTTTTGAAAACAGTCGGTGACCTAATATTTTTTTTCTTGATTTGACATCCACTTGACATTCACAATTGACAATCAAAAAATTAAAAAGCTCTACAGGTAGCAAATATTTGAAAAATCAGCAACGTAATTTTTTTTATCACTGAAGGGCCGTTGGCTCGGGAGCACTCGTAGCTACTCGTTACTATTTCACGCTATTTTTGGTGCTTACCGGGAAGACAATGCGTAAAAACTAGTTCGCGCGTTGCGTTTTGCGTATTAGGCGCAAATCTTACGCGTAAATACCACACGCGCGTTTTGTCAAAATCTTCCCGGCACCGCGATCGTCTTTAACCGTATATAAATTCCAGTAATCTTTTTCTACATTAACCAATCATATGAATATGTATATATTTTAATCAACAAACAGAATTGGATTTAGAATTATCTTTGGTATTGAGTAAAAATGTAAATGAATTTCTGTTACATTCTTCAAAATCGTGCTATTACGTTTATTAGTTTGTTAATTCTTCTTCAAAGAGATATATGTACATAAAACATTTGTGCAAATATCTACACTCTTAGAGCTTATCCTGATTCCTGATCAAAAAATCCCAAAAAGGATCAGATTGATCGAAAAAAGGATCAATTTGATCCGAAAAGAATCAGTTGTGGTCCATTTCCGGATAATATTTTGATCCGGCTTTCTAAGAGTGTAAGGAACCATTTCTGAAGGGAATATTTTCCCTACTTTTACTTGGTTCCCCACTTTAAAACATGTTGGTTTTTGTATGTATATGAATATGCAGAGATAACTTGGCTTATGTAGCTTTTAGTGTAGTGCTTATTATCACTTGTCATGTATATAGGCTTAATTGTTACCAAAGACAATTAACAGCTTCCTCGTCACATGATACCATTTTCTTTTTATTTAAGGTACAATATTATTGTGCTAATCATACGGCTGTATTTTCTTTTAATATACTAGTTAAAGATGTATATTATTTCAATTTAGATTTTCGTACAGCACTTTACTTAAAATACATCTTTTTAGTTAATTTTTATGTTTTAACCGTTTATGAGTCGAACAATATAATCTGATTAACCAAAAAACTGATATCAAAACATGTTGATATACTTAAAAGTCACTTTGCTTGAAATAAATTCGAGTAATTCGTATCAACTGGTTTTGCAACTTAAATACAAGAAAGCAGCTATTCTAATGCAGAAATATAGTCCATTTGACATTTCTCTCTTGCACGTAGTCATGTTGTTAATATGCTGTGTTATGTTATCATAAATGGCATTTGGTTGATATGAGTTAGTCTAAAATCTCTTTTTTTATCCCAATAAAACAACCATTATTGAAACTACCCATATCTTGTTACGAATTCATATATTTTAAAAATCAATAAGACGCCCATAAGAATTATGCTACTAGCAATAATGACATATACATTCTATTTTCAGCATTATGTTCATACTTCGATACATTAACGGGGGATTATATGTTCCATAATATGCTGAAGAGCTAGACAGTTGATTTTACTAGCCATTTTAGTATTGTATTACACAGATCTTGATGGGTTCTGTGTTCTTTGGTTTCAAGATAAACGTTTTAACAGGTACATAAAATATATTAAAATAATAGATGCCTTTCACGATATCAGTATTTTTGCAACCGCAGATTAATACATATCTCAACGAAAACTATATTTCCCATTTGAAATATTCTGCAATTTTTCTGTCATAATAATCTCATTTTATCTTCCTTTAATGCTTACTTGAATTTCTTATTATAATATTACGGTGCGTTCATTTAATATTCGAGTATAAAATCGGACTTGTTTTTTGTTTTTATGTTCCTGTAATATATTTTGGGGGAAGGGCTGAATTGATGTGGGTAGGTGTTGATTCGACCATTTTCTTGTGAAATATTAGATTTTGCGAACACGGCTTTGTTAAACAACAAACAGTTCGTCAAAACAGGGTCAAACTCACGGCAGAAAATTTTTCATAGTCATTTGTACGAAGAATTGTGATTATATTAAACTTGATATTAATATGTAACAGATTGGTTAAAAGATATTCTATTTTGCGTTCAAGTGCCGCTCGTGATGGCAGTTGGTAGGCATGCTCATCATAAAAATGGCGTAAAAGGATCTAATATTGTATCACCAGTGGCGTCGAAAATTGTATATTTAGTTTTCATTATAATTTGCACCATTTTTTGAACTTTGTTGCTTAGCTTAGTAATTGTGCTGTGAATGTTTGATTAAAAATTTCTTAATCAAAACAAAACAAATACTTTATGTAAAAGAAATAAAACACGTCAATTGTTATGCTCTTTCATACCTTTATTGTAAGAAATGGTTATTTCAATTTACCCCGTTGTGCCACTTAAGCTATAATTTAAATAATCATATGCTATTTAGGGTTGCAACTGTCAACTATTACCCCACTTAGGGTCCAATTTGTAGGAGCTATAGTATGCGAGTGGTCCTCCTGGTTTTGAATATATATGTTGTAAAGTGGCTAAGGTACATACTCTATTAACTTGGGAGCAAAACACGTCTATGAGCAACCGGAAGGTGTTTTTTTGTGCACTGAAATTTTGAGGGAAAAACCTCATTTATTTAAATTTTTACAAATTCCCGTAAAATTTAATTTAGTCATTTTATCTTATTAGAATATAAATTATCTTCTGAATGTCATCTTGCTTTATAATATTTCTTTATGACTGAAGGTGATTGCCTTATATTTCACTTATACTCAAAACCTCAAAATACGCACCCCAGTGATTCTAAAGTAGTTTTACTAATTATGTGAAATAGAAGTAAAACTACTGAATGTAGGTAAAATAGTTGTTTTATACTTACGAGGAACTCGCAGAAACGTAATTTAACAGTGGGATCTGTTAGGCATCTTTGCATAGTCAATATGCAAAGTACATTCTTACACTTACCCTCAGATCATTCTCATAGGGATCTCCTCGATGGAAAAAATATCGATCCATTTTGTGTTTGAATGAAAATCAATATTTCCAGGTCGTTCATGTTTTATTACGTCATTATGCCGTCGTTCATCGACCAATTTCCATAATTTTGATATCAATACAAAGAAAAACCCAACTGTTTACTCTAGTATCAAACAATTAAACTTTGATAGAGTTTCTGGGTATTGTAAATCTTCAAATGCAGGAACATAATCAAGTGCACGTCTCAATTATCTCAATACAGCTTATGTGGTTGGCGTGTAGGTTGATGACATCTGTTGCCACCTGCAAAGAAAGTAATTGTTGCACCATAATGTACATAAGGACGAGTTTCTATTCTAACAAATAATATTGATATGATTCCTTCACTTCTAGTAGTAGTTGAAAACGATTTGATACCCCATCGTATAATGTGTAATTAATGGTTTTACAAAATGTAATATTTGTTACGAAACAATAATTTATAGTCCAACTTACAACATGATACAATGCGATATTATATCGATTACAGATATGACATTTCTAGTGTTTATATAAAAGGGATGATTTATACAATATTAATGCCGAGACGGTTCCAATTATCATGTATATCGATATTTTCTTACTGTGCCCTTGAATTGCAAAGGTAAGTGCATTTCAGACAAGCCTACGCAAAATGAGCGTAAAGTCACCACATTCATAATTGTGTCTGTAAAGCCCGTTTGAGCAGTAAATGCCAGAATTTTGCGCTATAGGTGAAAATACTTGTCAAGATCGTAATTTGCCGAAATTTTAACGGATTCACAATCTTTGCCCGTACTAAAAATACCAGCAACGTTTCATTTCAAGAAAATGATAGGAAACATGAAATAAATCTGCATATTTTTTAAGACAATCAACAGAAAATATGGGGCTTAGTGATCTTTAAACGCGTTTATCTCCGTTATACATTTTACTCTCTGACAACCCTTGACGGACCATAACTTGACTTCTGGAAATCGTGTGAAGTTTATCGAGGTGTCATTTTAATCCTTAAAGCATGGTCTTTGCAAATGATTTAAAAAAAGTGAAAATGACAAGGGATGGCATTTACTGCTAGTTTGGGATGGACGGTCACAATTGAGTAAATACTATTTGTTGTGATTACTTTCACGAAAACTAAATAACCTGTTTACAAAGCGCTATATTTAACAGGCATCATACTTGTTTAGTTTTAACATTTATATAAAAATGTTGAAAACCGTCATAAATATGTTAAACATTGGCATAATTCTAGATTTCTACGTCTACTTTAGTAGAATCTTTACGGCATCTAGTCAAGACAACGCGCTACAAGTGTCTAGACTAATATGCTATGGTTTGAGTAAAGATTGCTTTAGCTGAGTAGTCTTGAACCTCAAAAACCAATATCGCCATTGATTCCTCATGATTAGTTTTGCTATATTTAAAATATACGTATGTAAAATAGCACTTTTGAAAACAGTTAAGAGTACGTTATGAAACCAGCATTTATAGCTACATCTTCATTATGCTAGTTTCGGTTGCAGCTATGACGCTGTTTTGTGCACTCAGAGATGATTATGACGGGAACCAAGTGGACCTGAATACCCCGAATTTGAGCTCCATGGCTGACGACGCCATTACACGAGCTGGTATACAAAGCCTGGTATATCACCTTTAAATCTATGACAACAATAATATTATTTCTATATACATACATACCCCTATATATAGAACTATTTCTATATCATATACATATATTCTAAATTCAGTCAAAAATAAAAAAATCAACAACTCCCTTTAATACCGCTTCATAAAGGAGCGATGTGATGTACAGTAGATATTATACAAAAACAACATGGTATTGAGGGAAGTAGTGAAAATTACTGATCCCGAGGTGTTGGATGTGGGTGACTACTTATCGACGCGAAGCGGAGGGAAGTAGTCACATGCATCCAACAACGAGAGATCAGGAATTTTCAATACTTCTTAAAATAAACCATGCTGTATTTGTTTTACTATACTTCATAAATATTTCACTGAAAGTAATATAAGCAAAACCAAAAATCACCTAAAATGTATACTGTTCTGGGTCACCGTTTGAATTTCCAACCGAGTGGTGCGGTAGTAGGGGTGCGAAAGTTTTTCAATTTTTTCCCTGCATGTGTGTTACGCGCAATCGGGGAAGTAGGCAAAAGGCTGTCACGCGCATCAGGTTGAACTGTCCAAACATATTTCATGGTTTTCTAATAAAAATTCATTAAGGTAAAGTAATCAAATTTAAGTGTCACGCACGACACAGCGTTCACGGTAGTGCGTTAACGCAGTGCAAATTAGCCGGCACACGGTCATCGCACGTCGGGAACTCTGAGTACGTGCTGCAAGGCCTACATACCTGGTGCAAGCAACAAACAATCAAAAAGTAACAATTTTTAAAAGTTATTGTGTGTAAACAAAAACTTCGAGGCTATTTCGAAAACAAAAATTCAAACAAGTCTGATCATTTCTAATATGGCCTTTTTATCACTTTGCGGATGAATATTACAGTTATTCATTATAACATTAAAGATGTTAGATTGCATATTTAACTTGCATGTAAAGTGTACATTCTTTGCTAAGTTTCTTGGTAAATATAAGATGCCTTTTGAATCCAGGGTCTTGAAAGCAGAAGGACGTGTGAAGCTTGTGAAATTCAATGCGAGACCGACAGATAAATGAGTTCGTCACGATGACATTATATTGCAACGAAGAATACGTTCGTTTTGTAAACCTATGAGGCATTGTTGTGGTAATAATAATATTAATTCGGTTTGCAACCGTTTTCGGTTTTGTTGTTTTATAGAAACATAAACATTCTCTGTTTTTATTTTCTACTCATGAATGTTAATCTATGTGGCGGCAGTGTAAGGGAAATAGTAACATGTACTTGCCTGGTTTAACTATTCATGAACCTTCTTTTTCTACAATTAAGACACCTTTTTTGTTATATCATCTACTATAAGACTTTTTTGATATTATTTTGTGTGTAGAAATAAGAGACCTTGAACCTTAAACGTTTATCCATGTTTTATTTTGTATAAACACAACCCAAAATTCTCTATTTCCGTTTTCTTCAGGTTGATTTGCTTCGATATTCCTTTAGTAGGAACGTAGACCAAGTTAAATCCTTTAAGGACGAGCGCGGTGATAAGTTCCTACCTGTAGATGTTGTTTATGTTTTGTCAGTTAATAGATAAGAGTCTCAACTTTAAAATACAGCAATAAAAATGGGGGTCACCGATCATCTAAGCGCGCTATGACGTCATATATGATGACGTCATTTTAGTTCTAATTGACGAATATCTTGAAAACTCGAGCGTTAGGGTAATTAAGGCACGGTTCCGAGTTCATGACGGAATGTCTTCCGACATACGAAAGAGCTTGACGCAAGAGCCATGACGAAATGTATTTTGAGGCATGATGCAAAAATATTAGAAAAAACGCATAACTACCTCCTTTGAAGTGGTCTTTATAATAATAGAGGTCCTTGCGAAATGTTTCTGCATCATTGAATCAACTATAATACATCCATCTTTGAATCATGACTCAACTTTTTTCACAATTGCGTCAAGCCCTTTCGTATGACTCAAAAGCTTTCGTCATGAATCGGGAACCGTGCCTAACGTAATTAACTTTTTTTATCTGTTTGATGTTATAAAACCAAATGTTGACATTCCCGGCGATGAAAATTATTTTTTAGATTTTGTAATCTAACCCCATGTAATTTCATCTCTAGCTATCTTTTGAAAACAGTCAGTTACCCAATATTTTTTTTCTAGATTTGACATTCACTTGACATTCACAATTGACCATCAAAAAATCAAAACATTCTACAGGTAGCAAATATTTGAAAAATCAGCACTTTGTGGTATAGGAAATCACACGTAATTTGTTTAGGCCCGTTGGCTCGGGAGCACTCGTAGCTACTCGTTACTATTTCGCGCTATTTTCGGTGCTTACCGGGAAGACAATGCGTAAAAACTAGTTCGCGCGTTGCGTTTTGAGTATTAGGCGCAAATCTTACGCTTAAATACTACACGCGCGTTTTGTCAAAATCTTCCCGGCACTGACCAACAAATTCTGTTACACTGCCCTCTTGAATAAACACCGCGATCGTCTTTAACCGTATGAAAATTCCAGTAACCTGTTTCCACATTTAATTTAACCAATCATATGAATATGTATATTTTAATCAACAAACAGAATTGGATTCAGAATTATCTTTGGTATTGAGTAAAAATGTAAATGAATTCCTGTTACATTCTTCAAAATCGTGCTATTAGGTTTATTAGTTTGTTAATTCTTCTTCGAAGAGATATATATACCTAAAACATTTGTGCAAATATCTACACTCTTAGAAAGCCAGGATCAAATATGAACTTATCCTGATTCCGGATCAAAAATATGATCCCAAAAAGGATCATATTGATCGAAAAAAGGATCAATTTGATCCGAAAAGGATCAGTTGTGGTCCATTTTCGGTTAATATTTTGATCCGGAATCAGAATAAGCTCATATTTGATCATGGCTTTCTAAGAGTGTAAGGAACCATTCCTGAAGGGACCTGGTTTTCTATAGAGTTTAAGGAACGATTCCTGAAGGGAATATTTTCCCTACTTTTACTGGGTTCCCCACTTTTAAACATGTTGGTTTTTGTATGTATATGAATATGCAGAGATAACTCGGTTTATGTAGCTTTAAGTGTAGTGCTTATTATCACTTGTCATGTATAAAGGCCTATTAAATTGTTACTAAAGACAATTAACAGCTTCCTTGTCGTCACAAGATACCATTTTCTTTTTATTTAAGGTACAATATTATTGTGCTAATCATACGGCTTTATTTTCTTTTAAGATACTAGTTAAAGATGTATATTATTTTAATTTAGGTTTTCGTACAACACGTTTACTTAAAATACATCTTTGTTAGTTAATTTGTATGTTTTAACCGTTTATGAGTCGAACAATATAATCTGATTAACCAAAAAACTGCTATCGAAACATGTTGATATACTTGACTGTCGCTTTGCTTGAAATAAATTCGAGTTATTCTTATCAACTGTTTTTGCAACTTAAATACTTGAAAGCAGCTATTCTAATGCAGAAATATAGTACATTTGACATTTATCTCTTGCACGTAGTCATGTTGTTAATATGCTGTGTTATGTTATCATAAATGGCATTTGGTTGATATGAGTTAGTCTAAAATCTCTTTTTTTATCCCCATAAAACAACCATTATCGAAACTACCCATATCTTGTTACGAATTCATATATTTTAAAAATCAATAAGACGCCCATAAGAACTATGCTGCTAGCAATAATGACATATACATTTTATTTTCAGCATCATGTTCATACTTCGATACATTAACGGGGGATTATCAGCCATTTAAGTATTTTATTACACCGGCCTTGATGAGTTACCCCAAAACACCCCTGTATCGCATATATGCCATAAGTCGAAGCTCTTTTTCTTATATATTAAGAACCTAACAGTATAGCGCCACCCAAAATCAGACACATAAATGATTTGTTGAAAAGCCACAGTTTTTCGCGGTTGAAATATCTTGAAATATAATGACTCTACAGATTGTCTGAACTGGTTAGCTCAATCGATAGGTCGAC
>JXSR01S016814.1:62571-73333 GCA_000969725.1 Ophiothrix spiculata | reverse complement strand
TTTGACATTTCTCACTTCCACGTAGTCATATTGTTAATATGCTGTGTTATGTTATCATAAATGGCATTTGGTTGATAAGAGTGAGTCTAAAATCTCGTTTTGTATCCCCATAAAACAACCATTATAGACACTACCTATCGTATATCTTGTTACGAATTCATATATTTTAAAAATCAATAAGACGCCCATAAGAATTATGCTGCTAGCAATAATGACATATACATTTTCTTTTCAGCATCATGTTCATACTTCGATACATTAACGGGGGATTATATGTTCCATAATATGATGAAGAGCTAGACAGTTGATGTTACCAGCCATTTAAGTATTTTATTACACCGGCCTTGATGGGTTCTGTGTTCTTTGGTTTCAAGATAAACGTTTTAACAGGTACATAAATGATATTAAAATAATAGATGACTTTCACGGTATCAGTATTTTTTCAACCTCAGATTAACACATCTCTCAACGAATACTGTAATTCCCATTTGAAATATTCTGCAATTTTCTGTCATAATAATCTCATTTTATCTTCCTTTAATGCTTACTGAACTCTCTTATTATGAGATATAATATTACGGTACGTTCATTTAATATTCGAGTATAAAATGGGACTTTTTTGTTGTTTTTATGTTCCTTACTTTTTTGTTGTTTTTATGTTACTAATTATTTATTTTTTTGGATGGGAGGGGCCCACTTAGGGTCCAATTTGTAGGAGCTACGACGAGCATGACCACGACTTTAATATGCGAGTGGTCCTCCGAATTTTGCATATATGTTATAAGGCTATGGTACATACTCTATTACCTTGGGAGCAAAACATGTCTATGTGCAACGGGAAGTTAGTTTTATGTGCACTGAAATTTTACGGGAAATACCTGGCAATTCTATTGCCAACATTTATTTAAATATTTACAAATTCCAGTAAAATTTAAATCAGTCATTTTATCGTATCAAAATCTAAATTATCTTCTGAATGTCATCTTACTTATTTCATTATGATTTAAGGTGATTGTCTTATATTTCGCTAATAGTCGAAACCTCAATATACGCACCCCAGTGATTCAAAAGTAGTTTTACTAATTATGTGAAAAAGAAGTATAAACTGCTGTTTTTATGTAAAATAGTCTTTTTAAAAGAAACAACTACATGTATATGTATGTAAAATAGTCGCTTTAAACTTACGAGGAACCCGCAGAAACGTAGTTTTACTGTGAGATCTGTTAGACATCTTTGCATAGTCAATGTGCAAAGTACATTTTCCACTTACCTCATATCATTGTCATAGGGATCTCCTCTGTGAAAAAAATATCGATCCATTTTGTATTGAAAGAAAATCAATATTTTCAGGTCGTTCATGTTTTATTATTACGTCATTGTGCCATCGTTCATCGGCCAATATCCATAATATTGGTATCAATACAAAGAAAAAACCTAACCGTTTACTCTTGTATTAAACAATTAAATTTTGATAGAGTTCCTGGGTATTGTTAAACCTTAAATGCAGGAACATAATCAAGTGCACGTCTCAATTCTCTCCATACAGCTCATGTGGTTGGCGTGTAGGTTGATGACATCTATTGCCACCTACAAAGAAAGTAAAACTACACATGTTACAATTTTGCACCATAAATAACATTGATATGGTTCCTTCAATTCCGGTAGAAGTTAAACACGTTTTGGAACCCCATTGTATTACGTGTAATTAATAGTTTTACAAAAAAAAATAATATTTGTTACGAAACAAGCATTATAGTCCAATACACAACATGATACAATGCAATATTATATCGATTGCAGATATGACATTTCTAGTGTTTATATGAAAGGGGTGATTTATACAAAATTAATGCCGAGACGGTTCCAATTATCATGTATATCGATATTTTCTTACTGTGCCCTTGACTTGCATCGGTAAGTGCATTTCAGACAAGCCTACGCAAAATGAGCGTAAAGTCACCAAATTCATAATTGTGTCTGTCAAGCCCGTATGAGCAGTAAATGCCAGAATTTTGCGCTATAGGTGAAAATACTTGTCAAGGTCGTAATTTGCCGCAATTGTTTTTTTGACGGATTCACAATCTTTGCCCTTACTACAAAATACCAGCAAAGTTTAATTTCTACAAACTGATAGGAAACATGAAATAAATCTGCATATTTTTAGGCTGAGTAAAAAAATAAAAATGTTTCTCGTCCCCTCCCGCATCGTTTTTTAAGGATTTTGAAAAATATTTTATATTTTTTGTATTTCATGCATAACTTATTTGTAATAAAGGTTTGAAAAATTTTAAGTCTATGCAATAGATTTGCTTCAGTTCAATAAGCATTTTAAAGCATATTTTGTTTTGAACAACCCTCTAGTATGTCCAAAACTCAAAAATAAAAAAGGCCTCCTCGTCTTCCAGTAACACATCTGGTATTAATACACTAGGTGAGAATGGGCCATTAATGGGCGATTTTGCATTGCCATTGAAATAAAAAAATATAAAATAAAAAGTACCTCTTCCTCCTTTTTATCAAAAACCCGGACGAGAAACATGTTTTATTTTTTACTTGGCCTTAAGACAATCAACAGAAAATATGGGGCTTAGTGATCTTTAAACGCGTTTATCTCCGTTATACGTTTTACTCTCTGACAACCCTTGACGGGCCATAACTTGACTTCTGGAAATCGTGTGAAGTTTATCGAGGTGTCATTTTAATCCTTAAAGCATGGTCTTTGCAAATGATTAAAGGTTACAGGAAAAGAAAATATAAGTAGTTTCATATACAGTCGTTATAACAAAACAAAGTGGAAAATACCAATGTAAAATTGTAATGAAGCACAAATAGACAACGATACTCAAAACAACTTTCAAATATAGCGCTTTTTTATGACCTCGAAAAACAATCAATCTGAACTGCCCTACTATGATGCTTACATACTTCGATAGCTTTGTCTCGACGTCGCGTCATGCTTTGTTTCATCTGGTGTTTTGGTATGTACATTGAACAGAAAGTACAAAGCGACAACTAGTATGAATGCAAGGTCGGATGACGTCGGTAAGGGTTCAGAGATTTTCGAGATCCACGGATATTAAACAATACATATAATAGTTTACTGGGTGTATATTCCAGGGTCTTATGAAACTCTTCGTACACTAACAAGCGTAATATCACTCAGCCAGTTCAAATAGATTGTTTTTGAGGTCGTCAAATACAGGATTGCGAGCGGTATATTTGAAAGCTTTTATGAGCATCGTGCATAATCGGAATTTTATGTTGTTGTTTTTCACTCAGTTTTGTTATAACAAATTTATAAAAACTACTTGATAGTCTCTTTTCATGTAACCTTTAAAAAAAGTGAAAATGACAAGGGATTGCATTTAGCGCTGGTTTGGGATGGACGGTCACAATTGAGTAAATAATATTTGTTGTGATCACTTTCACGTAAACTAAATAACCTGTTTACAAAGTCGCTATATTTAAACAGGCATCATACTTGTTTAGTTTTAACATTTATATAAAAATGTTGAAAACCGTCGTAAAGATGTTAAACATTGGCATAATTCTAGCTTACTACGTCTACTTTAGTAGCATCTTTACGGCATCTAGTCAAGACAACGCGCTATATGTGTCTAGACTAATATGCTATGGGTTAGAGTAAAGATCGCTTTAGCTGAGTAGTCTTGAACCTCAAAAATCAATGTCGATATTGATTCCTCATGATTAGTTTTGCTATATTTAAAATAGACGTATGTAAAATAGCACTTTTGCAAACAGTTTAGAGTACGTTATCAAACCAAGATTTATAGCTACATCTTCATTATGCTAGTTTCGGTTGCAGCTATGACGCTGTTGTGTGCACTCAGAGTTGATTATGGCGGGAACCAAGTGGATCTGAATACCCCCAATTTGAGCTCCATGGCTGACGACACCATTACACGGGCTGGTATACAAAGCCTGGTATCTCCCCTTTAAATCTATGACAAGAATAGAATTATTTCTATATACAAACATACCCCTATATATAGAACTATTACTATATTATATACATATTTTCAATTCAGTCAAAAATAAAGAATATCAACAACTCCCTTTAAACCCGCTTCATAAAGGAGCGTACAGTTGTTGATTGTGATGTACAGTAGATATTATACAATACAACATGAGTGATTCCAAAGTAACGTTTGTGATCGAAGAAGTGAAAAATTTCACTTTTAGATGGCCACAGAACTTAGCATAAACATTATATCAACGAGTTTGTTGTTGATAATGGTGCTCACTGTTGGGATCAAGATATACAGGTGTTTAAAGATTAAAATAATTGCCAAAATACTGAATGAAGTTCATGTAACGTTCGGTAACGTTTGTGACATCGCACGGAAATGTTGTTTTGCTCCAAATGACTTCAAAGTAAAAATTCTCTGACATGTTAGCGAATTTTTTATTACGCTTTTCACAGATGATGGTTAACATATTTACAAATAGTTCATAAAATTGGTAGGAAATTCTTTTGTATGGATTTCTATTAATGGAATGTTTTGCTTGCTAACGTCTGGTAACGTTTGTGACATTTTGGTGTAACTTTTTGGTAACGTTTGTGACATTTTTGAATTAAAACATGTGCTCATTCATGCAGGGAGAGGAAAAATTCAAAATTTCTGATTAGAAAATACTTATCACGTACCGATCGGAGTAACAAACGTATGACTGAAAAAACTGCTCATATGGTCGAATAAAAAAGGCAGATTTGTTGCTTGAAATCAAAAAGGTTTAGTTTTCACTGGAATGAGCCACATGGTATTGAGGGAAGTAGTGAAAAGTACTGATCTCGAGGTGTTGGATGTGGATGACTACTTATCGACGCGAAGCGGAGGGAAATAGTCACATGCATCCAACAACGAGGGATCAGAAATTTCCAATACTTCTCAAAATAAACCATTTTGTATTTGTTTTACTATACCTCATAAATATTTTACTGAATGTAATATAAGCAAAACCGAAAATGACCTAAAATGTATACTGTTCTGGGTCACCGTATGAATTTTCAATCGAGGGGTGCGGTAGTAGGGGTGCGATAGTTTTTCAATTTTTTCCCTGCATGGGCGTTACGCGCAATCGGGAAAGTAGGCAAAATGCTGTCACTCGCATCAGGTTGAACTGTCCAATTATATTTCATGGTAGCCTAATGAATATTTATGAGGTATAGTAATCAAATTTAAGTGTCACGCACGGCACAGCGTTCACGGTAGTGCGTTAACGCAGTGCAAATTAGCCGGCACACGGTCATCGCGCGTCGGGAACTCTGAGTACGTGCAAGGCCTACATACCCGGTGCAAGCAACAAACAATCAAAAAGTAACAATGTTTAAAAGTTATTATGTGTAAACAAAAACTTTGAGGTTATTTCGAAAACAAAAATTCAAACAAGTCTGATCATTGCTAATATGGCCTTTTTATCACTTTGCGGATGAATATTACGGCTATTCATTATTACATTACAGATGTTGGATTGCATATTTAACTTGCATGTAAAGTGTACATTCTTTTAAAAAGTGTCTTGGTAAATATTAGATGCCTTTTGAATCCAGGGTCTTGAAAGCAGAAGGACGTGTGAAGCTTGTGAAATGCAATGCGAGACCGACAGATAAATGAGTTCGTCACGATGACATTATATTGCAACGAAGAATACGTTCGTTTTGTAAATCTATGGCATTGTTGGGGTAATAATAATATGTAATTCGGTTGGCAAACACTTTGTTGTTTTATAGAAACATAAACATTCTCTGTTTTTATTTTCTACTCATGAATGTTAATCTATGTGGCGGCAGTGTAAGGGAAATAGTAACATGTACTTGCCTTGTTTAACTATTCATGAACCTTCTTTTTCTACAATTAAGACACCTTTTTTGTTATATCATCTACTATTAAGACTTTTTGATATTATTTTGTGTGTAGAAATAAGAGACCTTGAACCTTAAACGTTTATTCATGTTTTATTTAAATAAACACAACCCAAAGTTCTCTATTTTCCGTTTTCTTCAGATTGATTTGCTTAGATATGCTTTTAGTAGGAACGTAGACCAAGTTAAATCCTTTAAGGACGATCGCGGTGATAAGTTTCTACCTGTAAATTTTGTTTATTTTGTGTCAGTTAATAGATAAGAGTCTTCACTTTAAAATTCAGCAATTAAAAATGGGGGGGGGGGGGGTCACCGATCATCTAAGCGCGCAATGACGTCATATATGATGACGTCATTTTAGTTTTAACGGACGATAACTTGAAACCTCGAGCGTTAGGGTAATTGCTTGAAATAAATTCGAGTAATTCGTATCAACTATTTTTGCAATTTAAATACCTGAAAGCAGCTATTCTAATGCGGAAATATAGTACATTTGACATTTCTCTCTTGCACGTAGTCATATTGGTTAATATACTGTGTTATGTTATCATAAATGGCATTTGGTTGATATGAGTTAGTCTAAAATCTCTTTTTTTTATCCCTATAAAACAACCATTATCGAAACTACCCATATCTTGTTACGAATTCATATATTTTAAAAATCAATAAGACGCCCATAAGAGTTATGCTGCTAGCAATAATGACATATAAATTTTCTTTTCAGCGTCATGTTCATACTTCGATACATTTACTGGGGTTTATTAGTTTCATAATATGCTGAAGGGCTAGACAGTTGATGTTACTAGCAATTTTAGTATTTTATTACACAGGCCTTGATGGGTTTTGTGTTCTTTGGTTTCAAGATAAACGTTTTAACAGGTACATAAAAGATATTAAAATAATAGATGCCTTTCACGGTATCAGTATTTCTATATATATATATTTATAACACATATCTCAACGAACTATATTTCCCATATGATCCCATTTGAAATATTCTGCAATTTTTCTGTCATAATAATCTCATATTATCTTCCTATAATGCTTACTGGACTTTCTTATTATGAGATATAATAGTACGGTGCGTTCATTTAATATTAGAGTATAAAAAGAAAGTAAAACTACACATGTAACCATTTTTGCACCATAGTGTACATAAGGACGAGTTTCTATTCTGACAAATAACATTGATATGGTTTCTACACTTCACTTCACATAATCAAGTGCACGTCTCAATTCTCTCCATACAGGAGAAGTTGAAAAAGTTTTGATACCCCATCGTATTATGTAATTAATGGTTTTACAAAAAAATTATATTTGTTCCGAAACAAGCATTTATAGTCCAATATGCACTGAAAATTGTGTTTCATCATTTGACAAATAATAAGTTGTCATGAAAATGGTCTAGTATGACAAACTATAATTTGTCGTGGAATTCATCATACAAGTATTGAACGACGAATTAAAATTAGTCATGAAAAACTGTCTAGAATGACGACTTTATCATGACAATTAGTCATGCTGAAAAATTAGTTTGTCATTAGAAAAAAATAATTTGTCATGCACAAAAATTAATTTGTCATGCAAGAATAATGATTTTTCACATAATTTGTCAAGTGACACAAGTTTTTAAGAGGTTTTGTTTTCGGTAGACTAATGCCATTTATGGCTCAATCCATGTGAAATCAGCGACATGAAACATTCAGGTTCTGCTTGCAGGTTTTGCAATGGCTGTCTGGTCTAGTCAATCCAGCCTGGACCTCGCAAGCAAACGCAAAGCGTGCGCCTACGTCGCTCGCTTGTGGGGTCCATCTAGATGGACTAGTCTGGTCAGAATCTGATGATGAAGTATGAGTAAGCTTAAGAATGAGTATGGGAATTCTGAGTCCTCAGTCCAGTAGTGTTGTATTGTCCGACTCGGAATCCAATGCGGTCTGGTCGGAATGTGATGATAGGCTAGGTATAAACCTAACCTGGAAGTGTTGTTCTATCCGAATCAAAAGAGGTGTTGTCGCTAATTATCCTGCTGTGCAATCGACTCGAATATAAAACGCCACGCCACACATCTTGAAGGTACAGAAACCCGTTATATACGATACGGTATCCGATTCGTCATGCAAATTCGTCAGCTCTCAGGTATGTATGGTTAGTCGTGCTCAAAGAAGTTTGTCAACATAGCTTGTCATGCCTTCATTGGTTCGTCTTGTGCATTTGTCAATTAACGAAAAGTACATTTGTCAATCGTTCAAACTCGTCCTGCACAGATTTGTAATTAGTAAAGTTACAAAAATAGTTTGTCCTGCATTTGTTTTCGTTTGGCATGCGCCCGCAAATATCGTCAAGCGACGAATAAGGAGAAATTCACTTGCATGACTAATTTATAACCCCTGTTTATATGAATGGGGTGATTTTTATACAATATTAATGCCGAGACGGTTCCAATTATCATGTATATCGATATTTTCTTACTGTGCCCTTGACTTGCAACGGTAAGTGCATTTCAGACAAGCCTACGCAAAATGAGCGTAAAGTCAATAAATTCATAATTGAGTAAATAATATCGGTGAATCTTTATATTTTCAGCATATTATGATAGCAAAATGTGGTCACTTTCACGTAAACTAAGTCATATATTACGAAGTTGCTATAGGCATCATACCTGTTTAGTTTTAACATGTATAACATGTATAAAAATGTTAAAAACCGTCATAAAGACGTTACATTAGCATAATTTTAGCTTCAACGTCTACTCAGCGTCATTACGGCATCTAATCAAGACAACGCGCTACAAGTGTCTAGACTAATATGCTAATGGTTAGAGTAAAAATCGCTTTAGTTAAGTAGTGTTGAACCTCAAAAATACATACCACCATTGATTCACCATGAGTAGTTTTGCTATATGCAAAGAAGACGTATTATGTAAAATAGTACTTTTGCAAACAGTTAAGAGTACGTTACGAAAGCTGTATTTATAGCTACATCTGTATTATGTTAGTATCGATTGCAGCTATGACGCGTGATTTTTGTATAATATAAATAGGGTGATTTGGTTCTAATAAGCTGGTATATCGATATTTTCTTAAAATGACCTTTGTTTGTTTTTATCAATAAGATCAATATATCAAAATCTACATCAAAATTAACACAAAATTAACACATAAAGTTCTATATACAAAAATAGAAACATTTCTATATACATACATACATCCCCCTATACATACATGCAGGGTTTATGATGGCCCTTTCAATTTACACATTCAAGGCGCAGTAACAAGGAACTTGAAACTTCAGAATTACGCTACATATATTAATACATTATGAACACCAAGAAAAAATAAACAATATGAAACAGTTGAGAGCTCTTGAAGCATCTGTGTTGCGTAGAGTATTCTACTTTCGAGAACTGATTATAAATCAAGATAGAGGTTGTTCTACCATAATAATTAAAATGAAGTGTTTAAATCTTTAGAAACTTTAATCAAATTTTAATTCAAAATAGGAAATACCAAGTCATGTATTTGTTTATTTAAAAAATACCTTTACAAGTACACAAGTAACTGTAAGCATATTACTAATATCATAATATCGCGGTATCCTCTAGAATAATGTGAATTAATATTGTTGTTGTTGTCGTTGTTGTGAGTATTACTATTTTAAACTTTATAATGATATATTTAGAATTCTGTGGAAATAAAGCCGATTTTTTTAACTTTTACTTTCAAGCAATTCCAAAAAAAAAATGTTAATATAAACAACTGTTCTAGTAAATTAATATCCACCAGGATATTCTCCATAATAACAAATGACAGATAAGCAATTTTACACAGTTATGTCATATTTCTCTCGTATAATACAGCCACCCCATGATACATTGAACAATCTATAATATATCTTTCAAATTGTATGAAGACACGTTTCAAATCCAGGGTATGGAAAATGGAGGGACGTGTAACGCTTCTGAAATGTCAAGCGGGACAGTTAGATAAATGAGTTCGTCACGGCCTCCTGTTTGACATCATATTGCAACAAAGGATACATCAGTTTTGCTAATCTATGAGGAAGTGCAAGAAAAAATGTATATAATATTTTATGTGGGCGGATTTTAAAATAATGAAAAATTTAGAAATAATGTCTTTTCGTGTGATTGTGCAAGTGTTTATTTTTGTTGAGTGAGGTCAAATTAGGTCTTTGCGTTTAACCTTAAATCTACGGTTCTAGACTTAATATATTATAGCTACTTTGTCAAAAGAGAACAACAACACTTCTTTATCAGATTTACTTAAAAAAAATTGCGGTAATTTTGGGTAAAACACGCCTCGCGTAAGAGAATGTAACGCTGGGTCCAAAGAGGTACTTTTACAAACAAATTTCTTTCAATAAACATGATAAAATTACTTCCCTATACCCGTAAATAATATGAACAGTCAAGCCATAGACGGAGACCGTCTATGGTCAAGCCCATGAGCTGCTTCACGCACATGCATGTGACGTCAGATTTGCCTAGATATATCCCCAGTCCTCCGAAAGGTGTGATTTGCCGTTTACGATGTCCGTTGTATTATCAGGATAATGTGATGAGCGACATCTTGCCCTTTTCATACGTCAAATTGTACTGAATTTACCCTTTTTTATTAACTGATAAAAGTCTTACAGGAAAGAAATATTTTTCAAATTTCATGAATGTGAGGTCTGATACCTAAACAGTTTATATTAATTAATTTACATAAAAGTTGGTAAAATAAGCTGCAAGATGAATTTAAAAGCTGAAAACTTGCATTTTTTTTTTAAATGTAATAAAATAAAGATTTGTTTTATTCCTAAGAGTCAAACAAAGACATTTTTCTTGGAAAAACTCCTAAATATTTTTATCCATATCCT
>JXSR01S016814.1:47608-62306 GCA_000969725.1 Ophiothrix spiculata | reverse complement strand
ATTTTCTAAATATTCATCAAAAACAGGCAACGAACTTATTATGCGCAGAATGAAGCATAAAACAAAATTTTATTATTGTTTTCATTTTTAAAAGATAAACTTATATTCCAATTTCTATTGTTTTAAAGTGATTGCTTTTTACAAGTAATGATGGCATGGTTTAACATTTTCAAAATGGGAATCATATATTGCATACTGCTAGAACAAAGAAAACACTGTAATTTGTCAGTGAACTGCTTTTCAAAGAAATTACGTGAAAAGGATTTATTGCAAATATCATGCCTGATTTATTGTTGACTTTTGATTGTACCGTTTCTTTAGTATTTTCTTTCAACTCTCTTAAAAATATAAAACAAAATTGAGTTCATAGAAATATACGATATAATAATATTTATTTTAAGTACATGATTTCTGTAATATCATTGGTCAAACATATTTAAAAAAAACCCTGTATTCATGGTTTTCAGAAATAAATATATACCAACCCCGGAATATATTCCGTATTCCGTGACTCTCATAAAAAACATTATGCTACAATTTATACTTTTTCGAAAAGAGCGAATAGCTCGCCCTATAATAGTCAGGGGACATTTGTAGTATTCTTAGGCCTACTTCAATAGTTGTGCCAAAAGTGATTTTTTTACTTTTATCAGTTATTCTGTACCATAAGATGTCCATTACAACTTGTTTTCAACATTGTAGAGTCGTAATTCATCAAATGAGGGCGCTTTTCAAAATGGCCTCCAAAATTGACTAAAATAGATCAAAGATACAAAAAATTTCAGAGAAAGTAATTGACTTTTATCTATTAAATGTACCAGCAGGTGGCTTGTAAAAACCAAGACTTAAAAATACACCTGTCCGCACACAAAGAGGGCGCTTTTCTTTATTTTTGAACTTGATTAACCTTTGTCCTTCGAAGGTTTTTCCCCGCTTCATAAAAATGCAAAAGAAACCGGCCCCAAGAATTTAGGTAATCTGTTTTGCATCCTTTGCGGTCATTTTGATGAAAAAACTAGGGAGGTACCACCAAAGGTGGGGTTAGGGTATGCCGCCAAAGTTGGGGTGTAGGGGGGTTGGTGAAATCCGGGAAATTTTTAAGTCGCCATTTTGACAACGTTATGCATGCTACAAGATTCAAACTTACAAGACATGTTAAAATCATCATTTTCCTTCTTAATAAGCAAAATAACCAATGAAAATCCGTCATTTAAAACTTTTATAGCAAAATTTTTATTTTGGTGACCATTTTTGCCATAATGCAATTTTGTCTGATCCGAAAGTACTTTATGACGTCATAATTACGTAACGCCTCGGCCGATTTTGATGATCTTGGTATCGTTAAATAGGGGAGGATCATACCTATCTATTAATAGCAAAACCATAGGGGGTTCGTTCTTAGCTAAATATTAGGGGGGGGATGCAACAACCCCACTCTTCGGAGGACGTGTTACAAAAAATAGCCCAGTAGGACAAGGGTTAAAATATACACCAATGTATGTGCTTTTAAAATATTCAGTGTTACATATATATAATGTTACTATGAAGAATCCATTTTATAAAATCATCACTTTAAATAATCAACAGGAAATAACATTTAGGAATACAACAATATCATTTACCTCCTAATTGTATTCTTAGCTTGTATCATATTCAATGTATAGCCTTTAATGAGACCACAAATGGCCGCCAAAACACAATTTTATGCACAAAAATGGTTTGATGTGACTTTGAAATGTTGTAAAAAACAATCAATAAAAAATGGCTTTTAGGGAAACCAGATGAACATTCCATCCCAGATAAGGATGTGAGCATGTTTCAACTCCTAATATGGAGCTTGTTTGAGATGCAAAATGGCGGCCAAAATACGATTTTAAAAAAATATTGTAAAACACATGTAGGACGTGTTATTTCAAAAAAAGAGAAAAATGCAAAACATTGTCTAATTTGCATATTTAATTGGCGGCAATCTTGTATTTTCGGAGTCATTTTTTTAAAAGAGCAAAGATACGCAACCGTAAATGCTAGAGACTGCATTTTTTATTTGAAAGAGAAAATAAAAAATAAAGGATGGAATAAGATTTTTATTCTTAATACTTAGTTTTTTTATTAACTAAAATAAACCCAACTTTGATACAAAAATGAATTAACATATAAAAAGTCTAATAATTATTCCATCCTTTTTTAGTTTTTTCTTTTCTCCTTCATTTAAAAAAGAATGAAGTGTCTAGCATCTACGGTTGTGTATCTTTGCCCTCTTAAGATCCGACACCAACAATCCAAGATGGCCATCAATCAAATATGCAAATTAGGCAATTTTCTGCATTTTTCTTTTTTTTTTTTTGATATTGGTTGTCATATACCCCAAAGTTCAAGTCCCTAGCATATTTAGTTTTTTAAAGTGATTTTCTTGTGCACATACGGTGTGAAATATGCAAGTTTCTGTCAAATTTTCTTAAAATATTACGCCTTGAAAACAACAGAATACAAAAGAAATGCAATACACCTGTACACCTGTATAGTAAAACAATATTTTGAATCCTTTCATTGCAATTGCCATAAAATTTGAAGGGAAGGTCAAGTTGAGGTCAAATAAAAAGCAAATGAAAGCTGAACTATGTTTAATTTAACATTTTAAAAAAACAAAACTTTACACATTTTTGTGTCCACCGTCTTTCCTTAACTCATTAGTTATATATTCATTTTCTGCACAAAAAGAAAGATTATCTATACAATCTATAAACAATCACCGATATATTATGATGTTATTTGCAGTGCTTCATATAAATCATGTCAAACATAAAATAAAAATCTATATCAAAATGACAGCCGTGGAAGTAAGACCATATCTTGATTTAATAGTATGCAGGATCATTCAAAACACAATGTCTGAAACAATTTAAGATAATATAGAAATATAAAGCTTGAAGAAAATACCCACTGACATGATGATGAATAATTAAGCATGCCTTCGTTTTACTTGTACCATAACCAGAAGGAAATTGCGCCTCAAAGATATCACTCATAATATTGCTATTACAAGTGGGCGCTCCGTCATGTGTTTTAGTAAGCGCAGGCGTTGCAGGAGTGGGTTAAGCATATTTCAGATTCTTGCTTTGAATGCAAACTAAACCTTGCATTTTCGGGCGTGAATTCACTACCCGGATAAAAAAGCGGGGTCCGCTCGCCAGTCCGACGACTCGCTAGTCCGAAAGCTTGCTAGTCAAAAGGCTCGCTAGTCCGAATATGAAAATAGGCTCGTCAGTCCGAATTTTAAAAGCAAATCGCTAGTCCCGCTAGTCCGAATTTCAAAATAGGCTCGCTAGTCCGAATTTCAAAATAGGCTTGCTTGTCCGAATTCTGAAATAGGCTCGCTAGTCCGAATTTTGAAAACAGCTCGCTAGTCCGAATTTTGAAAAACTGTAATTGAAATATGCACACATTTTGTCATATTAGGACTAGCGAGCTGTTTTTAAAATTCGGACTAGCGAGCCTTTTTCAGAATTCGGACTAGCGAGCCTTTATTGTTTTTCGGACTGGCGAGCCTAAATTGAAATTCGGACTAGCGAGCTTTCGGACTAGCGAGTTGTCGGACTAGCGAGCTGTCCCCCGAAAAACCTGCCCAAGGGTTACACGAAATCCTTAACATTCGGACTAGCGAGCCTTTTTCATTTTTCGGACTGGCGAGCCTAAATTGAAATTCGGACTAGCGAGCTTTCGGACTAGCGAGTTGTCGGACTAGCGAGCTGTCCCCCGAAAAACCTGCCCAAGGGTTACACGAAATCCTTAGTTTGCATAATAAATTATTATTCAATTATATTCTTAATCTATTAGCAAAAGAAGCTTATAGGACATGTTACATGTTTAATAACATGGGTTTATTTGTGACCAAGTTCTACATATGAGATAAAGTTATATTGCAACTCGTTTTTTGCATTGCTAATTCGGGTACTCAATTGCCTGCCCGAAAAATGTGTCAGGTACCGGGGGACAAAATTGCCCGAAAATTCCAGGCTTAATACAAAACAAAACATTTGTCCTGGTAATATTTCCTCTAAAGAGAATTTTAGGGAGACCAGTGGCGTAGCCAGACTTTTTGGACAGGGGGGGGGGGGCAAAGACATTTTCCCCGATTTTCCCCCGGCGCGTGCACATTTCTTCCCAATTTTCCTGGCAAAAATCAATGTTCGTACAATTAAAATAAATCAAGTCGATTTAAAAAACTGACAAGCCCCCCAAAAAAACCCGATTTTTGCACAACTTTTGACACGATTTTCTGCTTTTATCCATGTTTTCTGTCCATCAGTCTTGCAGCTGCTCTCTCATTTTTTCTCCTTCCCGATTTTCCCGCTTGCTGTCCCGATTTCCCGCTCGATTTTTTGTGATGCCCCCCCCCCCCTTGCCCCATGCTGGCTACGGCACTGGGGGAGAAAGTTGTCGGGTTTGCTTATGCTTGAAAGATAGTGTCTGTTTCAACTTCTACAATCCATGGTCATAAAATGACGCATATAATGAATTGACACAACACCTGTGTCAATTTCAGAATCTGAATCTAACTCTGAATCAATTACTATAACAATAAACAGCTTATTGACAATAACAAGAACTGTAAATGTCTTTTGCAATTAACTACTTTAATATGACTCTTTAACTTACGCTAATAAATCTTTACCTTCCATAGATTGGGACTTTGAACTTGAGCAATTTTGCAAAAAAGATCTTAAGCAAATTAACGCATGTATTTGAAATATGTATTCCAATTATAAACACAATTTCGATGTTCAACAAAATAAAATGTGGCCTCAAGCGAAATATCTAAGATGGCAGCCACAATTATCCGCCAAAATACTATTTTCATTATAATGGCCTACAAGTATCTATAAAACACTTAATGTTCAAAATTATTATTGGGAAATGGCTTTTGGAGCTGTCATATGCATATTTCAAATTCAAAATGGCCGCCACAATGGCCAACATTTTCGTTTAAAATTAATCAAAACAGGCTTTAAAATGCCTGATAACATAAATAATCAACAGGAAATAACATATAGGGTTACAACAAGATCAATTGCCCCTAATTATATTGTATGCTTGTATATAACTCAAAATGGCGTCTCCTGTGAGATCCAAAATGGCCGGCAAAATATGATTTTAAAATTTTATGTGCAAAAAAGGGTTAGAGGAACTGTATCACAGTATTCAAAGCACCCAATATTCAAAATAATCGACAGAAAATGGCATGCGGATAACAATAGGAGCATTTCTTCCAAATATGGGTGTAAGGCTTGGCGTCCAAAGACATTTGCATGGCCGAGTGACATTCGCTCTTGATATCCGCTAAAATGGAGAGCGAATGTCGCTCTCGTTGAGCGAACATCGATTCAATCGATGATAGCGAATGTCACTCGCGCATGTTGTAGTGGTATGATTATTGAATAAACAAACCCAAGAATACTTTAATAGAGCGATCTTCGCTCCAATTCAATCTGAAGTGTAGCGATGGTCGTGAAATTTGTTAAGCGAATGTAGATTCTCGTTAGAGCGACGTGAGCAAAAGTCACTCGGGTGAACGAATGTCTTTTGACGCCAAGCGTTACCATGTTTCAAATCCAATATTGAACCTACAATGAGATCCAAAATGGCCGCCAAAATCTTTGTGTGTGTGTGTTCAAAAATGGGATAGAGTCACTTCGAAACTGTATCAACTACACCAAATGTTCAAAATAATTGATGGAAATTGGCAGTGAGGGTAAAAATAGTAGCATTTCTTCCCAGATAAGGGTGTAAGCATGTTTCAATTAAATATGAATCCTGTCATGAGTTTCAAAATGGCCGCCAAAATACAATTGTATGCAAAAACATGGTTTAAAGTGACTTTGAAACTGTATGTAAACACACGAAATGTTCAAAATAATTGATTGAAAATGGCCCTGTGGGTAAAAACCAGATAATTATTTCAAAAGCAAGGGTGTTAGCATGTTTTAAATGCAATATGAATCCTGTAATGAGACTCAAAATGGCTGCAAAAATACAATTTTATGCACACAAAATGGTTAAAGCGACTTTGAAACAGTATAAAAAACAAGAAATGTTCAAAATAATTTTGAAAATGTCTTTAAGAGTAACTATAACAACATTTCCTCCCGAATAAGAGTCTTAGCATGTTTCAACATCAATATGGAGCCTTACTGAGATTCAAAAAGGCCGCGAAAAATCAATTTTCATGCACAATAATGAGTTTAAAACTGTTTCAAATACACCAGATGTTCAAAATAATGGATTGAAAATAGCTTTAAGAGAAACAATAACATAAAGTGTAGGCATGTTTCAAATTTAATATGGAGCCTGTACTGAGATTCAAAATGGCCACCAAAATACAATTTAATGCACAAAAATGGGTTATAGTGACTTTGAAACTGTATCAAAAACACAAAATAATCCAAAATGATTGATTGACAATGGCTATGAGGGTTACAATAACATCGTTCCCTCTCGTGTTAACATGTTTCAAATTCAATATGAAGCCTTCAACATTGCGTTTAAGTCGGAGTTTGAAAGTGTGTCAAATACATCAGATGTACAAAATATTCGATGGAAAATGGCTTTTAGGGTAACAATAACATCATTTCCTCCTAAATAAAAGTGCTAAAGTTTCTTCCCAATTAACCCTCGTCTTCCTGAGCCTTTTTTTTTAACACGTCTTCGGGGGGGGGGGGGGGGGGGGGATAGATTTTAAACTCGGGACCCCAAAGTTATATTGTTTAAAACTATAGTATAGGGTAGGGTCTCCTCTTTTCATAGATACCAAGATCATGAAAATTGATCGAGGCTTTACGTAAGGATGACGTCACAAAGTATTTCCATACCAAAACAATCGACTTTGACCAGAAATGGCAACTTTTTTTAAAAATCGTTATAAAAGTTCTAAATGTCCAATTTTAGTCGGGTTTTGCTAATAAATGAAGGAATGGACAACTCTAACATGTCCTGTAAGTTTCGAGTCCATATCATGCAGATATTTTTCGAAATGGCGATTTTTTTTTTTCGAGGTGGCAACCAACCCATACCTTCGGACTTTGACGGCCTACCATAACCTCACCTTAGGTGGTACCGCCAATATTTTTTCATCGAAATTACTGCAAATGATGTTAAAAAAATTACCTAAATGCTCAGGGTCGCTTTATTTGGCGTTTTAGTGCAATCGGCGATCATCCGTTATAGAGGGGGGAGGGGCGAGGGTTAAGGCTGTTAGCATGTTTCAACTTTAATATGGAGCCCATAATGAGTGTTTTATACAGATTCAAAGTTACTTTAACACATTTTTTTAGCATAAAATGATATTTTGGCGGCCATTTTGGATCTCATAATAGACTCTATATTCAATTTAAATTTTAACCCTTAATTGGGAAAACATTATCTTATAGACCTTTTCAAAAAACAACTTTTCGAGAATTTCCGAACCTGATTTTACACTTTCCGGTAATTGCCGACTGAAAAAGTGACTTTTCAACACAATAATCCGAAAGTAAGTTCGTGTTCTCGTTAACTGGTTGCGTACGAATTCGAACTTTTAAGTATTAGGTTAGCACTACTGAGTCACTTTTACTGAAGTTTCAGTGTGGTGCGCTCCGAGTGACTGGCAATTGTAAGCTTAATCAGACGATTTCAAATGCAAATTTCACACTTTCTGTGGGTGAGCATATGGTGTTCCCGGCCAAAAGTTGTTCAGAATTGATGCCTCTAACCATGTATGTGTCTAGATATAAATATTTTTCACTTTTATTGAACTGAAAATGCGACACAATTTTCGGAAAAGTTTGTTTACAAAATCATATATGCTAATGAGCTCATACGTGATTGGTTGACAAAACGGCCATGTGATCGACGTTCCGGAGATTTCCGAGTGGATTTTGAAAAGGTTTATTGAGAAAACACATTTTCGTGTTTTTATACATAGTCATTTCAACCAATTGTGTACATAAAATTGTATTTTGGCGGCCATTTTGAATCTCAGTACAGGCTCCATATTGAATTTGAAACACGTCTACACCCTTTTTTTTGTGGAAGAAATGCTACTTTTGTTATCCTCAAAGCCATTTTACAGCGATTATTTGGAACATTCGGTGTATTTGATATACTGCGTTAAAGTGCCTCTAACCCTTTTTTACACATACAATTTTAAAATCATATCTTGGCGGCCATTTTAAATTTCACAACAGGCGCCATTTTGAATTTTATACAGCTTTCAATATAATTAGGGGCAAATGATCTTGTTGTAACACACAATGTTATTTCGTGTAGATTATTTATGCTATCAGGTATTTTAAAGGATGTCTTGGTTAAATTTAAACGAAAATCGGCTATTTTGGCGGTCATTTTGCTGGCTATTTTGAATTTGAAATATGCATATGACATCATTTGGAGTCACATGTATTTGTTATAGCTCCAGAAGCAATTTCCGAATAAAAGTTTTGATCATAACGTGTTTTACAAGATACTTTTAGGCCACTATAATGAAAATATAGTATTTTGGCGGGAAATTTTGACGGCCATCTTTGATATTTCGCTTGAGGTCACGTTTTATTTTGGAACATCGAAATTGCGACACGAGTACTGGTGGCTTACTTGTGTTAGGCAGATGTGCAACTATATTCTGGTTGAAGTGATCATCTTCATTATTGATATGTACCTAAGGCATTACAGATTAGACTGCGCTTACTTAAAAAAAAAATGCAAACATCATTTTGTTCAGAAGCTACCAGTGTTAAACTAATTACAATATTAATCCTGGACCTGCCATAGATACATGTTTACACTTACTCCACAAGAGAATTTTAATGTTGGTTTGAGTTGTTTATGCACAGGACTTCACAACCTTACAAGGTGGAAAATTCCAATCCCTGGCAAACTCTTTTTTTTTTGCGGCCATTTTTTCAAAGTAATCAATGGAAAATGGCTTTGAGGAACAAGAGATGGCCTTTAAGCAGTATTCTAAATACTGCATTGAAACAAAAAGGAAGAGTGAACTCTCACAATACCAACGACTCCTTGACTTTGAGGTTAAAATCTTCGTCACAAGTGTTAAAACAACCTTGAATGTGAATTTTTCTAATTTAGCATACCTTGTGTGAAAGTATTCTTAGTCCCCCTGAAAAGGTAGTCCGCTTTCCATAGACCATAACAGAATAAAACTAATGTTGCGTGGGAGTTGTTAACACATTACTGTACAACCCGGGCAATAAGAACAGGGGACTTACCTTCCTGCTACAACGGTGTAATTAGACTGAGTGTCTCCCATATCCAAGAGTCCGAGTGTAATTGAGCTACGCGGAATAAGTCGCAATCGATTATGTATTGATCGCACATGTACTAATGAATACTAGCTCCTACTAAGTTATTAGTTAGGACACTCAGTTACACGGACACTGTATTCCATTATACCGGCAGCTATTGAGTTTTGGAAAAAACGCTATCAAGTGTGTACAGTCTATTTGTCATACTTCAAGTATAAATATAAGACTCAGTCACACATCACCGTAAAGACTCTAAAAATTAGTTTACTCTTTGTTGTGTAAAAAGGTCACAGCTCATTGTTGAGTAAAATCTTACTCAACATTGAGTAAAATCTTACTCGGTTAAGTCAATATTGCTCAATGTTGAGCACATCTTACTCAACGTTGAGCAAAGTTTACCCAACGTTGAGTAAAGTTTATCCAACTTTGAGTAAGATTGTACACAACAAAATGAGCTGTGACCGTTGAGTAAGTTTTTACTCAACAAGAGTAAGATAATTTTAAGAGTGTATAGCCAAACGTACGGATAACGTACATAATGTTTTGTTCTCTATTACACTCCGTTATCAAAAGTATTGCAACATAGCGTAAATCCTGGTGTTTACGAGTTTAACTCGTCCATAGTTAATATTTGATTTCTCATTAATCTGAGCAATGTTACCAATGTCTGTTGTTCAATGCATTAAAAGAGTCCCTTATTATGATATAAAGAATGAAGACCATAGACACATTGTAGCCGTGAGAAACGAAGTAATCCTTTTTTGGTGTATGGCTGTGCGTTTTGTTTTTTGCTGCCAAATGATTACTGGAATTTGTAGACGTCAAAGGGACTCAAAAATGCCAATACCTTTCGTGCATGCAGTTGTCCGTGAAAGACAACACATAGGGAAAATTATCAATCATTTTACAATAACAGGGTTTTGCCATTTAGCCCATTGGTCCCGTTTCGTTCGCTCAGTAGTGCCAGGATAATGGAAGTAACCTGCCAATAATCATTCTTGGGGGAATATTCCAAGATATATACTATTGTGTGTCGAGTTACGAAAGGGAAACAATTGATATCGCTTGTACACAGGCAGCGAAGAGTTGGGATTGCGAATTGGTTGAGGAACTGGGCAGTGGCCCTGAATTGACGGGTCTAATTAAGTTTTGATAATTAAAGAATAAGTATTTTTAAATATAAAGGCTACGTCCATTGTAACCTTTCTTTGATGACAAAAAATGGTGCATATCTTATGGTTTGAATTTCATTGGTATGTATTGACAGAAAAACTTGCGTCAACTGACGGAAACATCGATAACATCCAATCTATCGTCATTCTTAGCAAACCAATGTTAAAATATTTTAGGAACATGTCGTCACCAGATTGTAAATTACCATATATCGTTCTTGAAATGACGTCACACCCGACTGCACACAGTTTTTTGATGACATGTTCTTCGAAAAAAGTATCAATCTAAACGCACATGCGCATTACGCAAATCCGAAGTACGTGAGATCGTCATGTGAATGCAAGAAAGTCGTATCTGCATTTTGGTTATTTCACAGGAGACACATTTTTTTGTCTCACTGTCCCATATTTTGTGAAAAACAATATTTTTGAATTTTTTAGATATTTACTGAACTTTGTAAGTATTCTCAATTTAATTTATGCCATTTATTTTATTATTTAAAATATTATTTGCAAAAGAAAATGGCGTATCTGCAATCTGAATTTCCCATGTAAGCAAGAAAGTCGTATCTGCGCAGATACGACTTTCTTGCTTACATGGGTGATTATATTACTTACACAAGAAAGTCGTTTCTACGCAGATACGACTTTCTTGCTTACATGGGTGATATATCAGTTATACAAGAAAGTCATATCTGCGCAGATACGACTTTCTTGCTTATATGGGTGATAAAGTATTTATAAAAGAAAGTCGTATCTGCATGCAGATACGACTTTCTTGCTTACATGGGTTATATATCAGTTATACAAGAAAGTCATATCTGCGCAGATACGACTTTCTTGCTTATATGGGTGATAAAGTACTTATAAAAGAAAGTCGTATCTGCATGCAGATACGACTTTCTTGCTTACATGGGTGATATATCAGTTATACAAGAAAGTCGTATCTACGCAGATACGACTTTCTTCCTTTCATGGGTGATATATCACTATACAAGAAAGTCGTATCTGTGCAGATACGACTTTCTTGCTTACATGTGAAATTCAGATTGCAGATACGCCATTTTCTTTTGATTATTACATGGTTAAATATGCATCATTTTTACTCAAAACTTTGACAAAATATCCAAAATAACCCATATTTTCAGATTCCATCAAAATCTCAATTTTGACAAAAATGTCAGTTACGACTTTCTTGCACTCACATGACGAGATAACATTAACCGATGAGTCTTGAATAACAAACATTTCAAGAGACGGGATTTGATTAATTTAACATTTTATCCTCGACATATTTCAGTTCTCAAAGAATTTCTAATTCTGAATGCATTATAGAAGCGTGCAGCCGCAATCATTAAATGTTATGGCTAGCCCCCTAATTACTGAAATAAGTGTCAATTAATCAAAATAATTACAGAAAAGAAGCATTGAAACTACTTCATAAAGATGTCATTATAACTTCCATAACAAAGTTTTTATACCAACGTTTTGAAATCGCCATTTGAATTTTGTTGTTGTTCGTCATGTAAACGTTTGAAGTACGTTCAATTCATCGTCGATACAGTGGTGTCCATTCTGCACCTTCAGGATTTATATTTTTGTACGTTTTGCGTACGTTATGATCTTTAAGTTGATATGTGACAGTTATCTTCGTTGATATTTTTAATTATATAATTGCATAAATAAAATTATAGGAGGGTGTGGCATTATAATTTCAGATTGATTGTTTTATCACAGCCTTGTAAATTTTAAACAATAAATTTATCTTTAAAACAGAAAAAAATTACAAAGAAGAACTCTGTTTGAAGAACCTCGCCTGCAAAACGAGCTACTCTCAAATCCTTTTTGAAATTCCCTTGTATTATTATTAAATTATGTTAGCTTTAGTAGTGTTAAAATATATAATTAAAACATTTTTTGACGACATCTTCCGGTAGCAATCTTCCGTAAGAGTTTGAACATTAAACATGATCGCATGAATTATTATTTTGACAATTGTAGGGATATCCTAATTACCTTTTAACGTTTTTGCTCGTTTCTTGTTATCCTCATTATCCGCAAGCATTCTTAGCGGTTGTACATGATTTGGGTGATTTTTACATACTATGTATGATATTTTAATGCAGTATATAAAACAAGTACTGACTTTGTTACGATCTTTGATTAAACTTTGATCTATCAGTGACTTTAATTATGTTTTTTACGCTTTTACTTCAGTAACCAGGTTCTAGAGTTTTAACCAGCAGTTTTTAAGATAGTGCAGATCTGTATTTTTGAATCAAACAAACAAGCAATATAATTTCAAAAGCATTTATTATAAAACACCACCCTATGTTGCCAAACATAAGGAACATTGTTTACATATAACAGATTTATATTGGAAAAACAAATGCATAAATGACGGTAAATTTTAAGATTCTAACATAATTCTCTATACATTTACAGTTTATAATACAGATTTTACTGAACAAACAGTTCACAAATTATTATCGATGTGCTTAGGTATGATGATAAGGAGAATGGTTGTATATATATATGAAATTTTCTCGATGGATGTGAAACACCGATTGTATTAATATGAAACACATAAATAAAAGTACTAACAAAAACTGTGTCAAAAATCTGACAAAATTCTGTCGAAATTTACTACTTATACAGTGTATTAATATTTAATAAATGCATTTAGATAATTACAGGCCCATAGTGCTCGTTTGTTGTTTTTTGATTATGAAGTTATGAGCCTATCTATCTTATATTGTTAAAGGTAAATGCTATCCATGCTAAGGAAAATGTAAATATTAACTATTATTAATCATGAAAATAGAAATAGTTTCCGCTGCACTTGCAGGCACTCGAACCATGGCTTATGGCACAGGTTACAAAGCATAACGAAGCAAGGGAATAACGCTGAGCTAAATTAGTAGAATTGAGATTGCGAACTAAAATCTAAAGCATAGACATTAGAATGACAGTTCCATGGAACGCGCAGTTTGCAAGTAAATTGAACGAATGCTAATGTTAGACAAAATGTAGATAATGTAGATATAAAAACATGCAATACAGAGCTCAAACAGGTCTCAAAGTCGTATTTTGCGTCCATTTTTTCAGGCAAAACAACCCGAGTTTATTACATTACCATTCAAAAACAGCATTGAATATTTATACAATATCATTTGTAATTCAAAAAAAGGTAACAAGCCTACCGATTAAAGTTTGAAAACAATACATTGTCCGAACATCGTAAAATCGTAAGGTTTCGGCGAAAAGGTGTAAACTTTGTCGAAGTAGTCTGTTGACGCCATTTTGATATTTATTATGAACGTGAAATCACTAATAAAGGTATTTATATAAACAAGAGACTCTATGCCAAAAATTGTGATATTCTGACACGTGTAAGTAGGCAAAAAGTGCAAATTATAAACATGGCGTTCCGTCGTCTCGCTCGTAAAAAAGAACTGTAGCCTTAATCGTTTATTTTCTTTCTTGTGTCTTTAAACCGAGAAACGACTAGTTTGGTTGCACGTTTCAGTCACAAATGCCGCAAACTTCATTTTGCGCTAAATGTAAAAATACGTGAAATGGTCGTGATTTTTCAAAATCGATTTTTGTAGATTCACAATTTGTATGCCTGCATCCTTCAACACACTTACGAAGTTTCATTTCAACAAGATAGAGCCGACTGATCAGTGAGGGTGTTAATCTCAGTTCTCCTTTTACTCCATGAACATACTTTGAAGAACATAATTTGACTTTTGGAAACCTACTTACGTTCAACGAGGTGCCATTCTAATCCTTATAACATTGTCGTTGAAAACTGCTGTTAAAAGTAAAACAATATACTCGTATATTTTGGTCAATCTGTAGTTTTTTTGAGCTGCCAAATATTATGTGCAACAAGTTTTCGTTATTACATTAATTATAATGCATCATATAATCACTAACGGGTGCTTTGTTTTGTTAACCACCAAACCTTTTACACCAAATAAAGTACAAGTGTAGTGTTTTATTTATTTCATCACCAAGCCTCCGTTATAAAGTAACAAAGAATTGTTACCCCAGATATTTGGTAGCTCACAAGAACTATAGACTGATCCTTTAGGAATTCCGTATCTTCTAAGTTATTTAATATCCTCTTAAATCCGCCACTGGTATGGTAAGAACCGTGGTAAGGAATTAATTAAACAAAAAAAACCCTTAAACTAAAGATGTCTTTTTTCCATTAGCTACCAACGA
>JXSR01S016814.1:10183-22663 GCA_000969725.1 Ophiothrix spiculata | reverse complement strand
GAAATTGATTGGTGTGACATACTGGTTCGCCGAATTGATTGCTTCAACGATATGAGTGTTTTATTGGAAAAAGAATGGTTTAGTGTAATGCTGTATTAAACCGTTTAGATCCAACTAAAATTGTTTATTTCACTGGACACTGTTTGTGTCCTATGAACATTAAAACCCGCATATGAACTAATATCCTACAAAGTTAATATGAAAAGGATATACGGATGAAAATAGAATTTTGGTTTACCTTATTTCATGTTTAATAACAACGGCTAATATAATCTAGTGTGACATTTTGCTGAATTGATTGCTTCAATGATATGAGTGTTTTATTGAAAAATAAATGGTTGAGTGAAATGCTGTACTAAACCGTTTAGATCCGACTAAAAAAATATTGTTAATTCACTGGAAACTGTTGGTGCCTTATGAACATCAAAACCCCACATATGAACTAATATCCTACAATGTTTAATAACAACGGCTAATATAAAATAGTTCGGCTTATGCAAGGAGTTATTACAATAGTGATTATAATAATAATAACATAACATAACATAACATAACATAACAAAACATAACATAACATACCTTGATCTTTAATTATTATGATTAATCATTTGAATTCTCTTTAAGTATACTTACGTATACACGTGAGTCAAAGATAGAGCGACGATTAATACGCAGTATTTTATCGTCATATTAAAAAGAAATATGACTTTCTGAGACAGCAGCTTTAATGAAAGAGAATTGTATCAAGATACCGCTCAATAAAAGACGATCGAATATGTAATGCATACATTTTAATCATCCATCTGTTCACCTTGTTTTGTACCATTTAACGTTTTATTTCAGATTATGAAAAATTAAGTAAATTTCATCTGATATCACATTTTTGATGCTGAAAAGTTTTAACAATCTTGATAAACGGACATTATCAGTAACATTTTCAATTGTTGACACTATGTGCATTACGATTTAAAGATTAAATTGAACAATAAAATGTATATAGGTTGTACTTGTTTTGATGATCTCAAAAGTGATCTAGAATATATTGAACACATTACTTTATGTTTGAATAAGTCATTAACAGACACAATATATTGGTCAGCGTGTATGTCTGGCAATTTTATAACTAGCTTAGAGTTTGAATAGGTTATAAAAAGATAAACGTATCTGTCTATGACCTATTCAAATCCCAAGATAATTATACAGTTTTCAATATATTGAGCCTTTAGTTTAATCTAGATTACTTTTGAGATCATCAAATTAAGTACAACCAACACTATAATTGATATTGATACACTAAAACACAATAGGTAGTGTATATGGCTTGACAATTTTACGATTAGATAATTAACAGACACAAGATGATAGTTAGCGTGTGTGTCTGACAATTTAATAATTAACATCAGGGTTTGAATAGGTTATAAACAGATCTGACCTATTCAAACCCCATGATAGTAATATACACATCGGCTAATATCTTGACCTTTAGTTTATTCTAGATCACTTTTGAGATCACCAAAATAAGTAAAACACCCCTTATTATTATATTTGATTACGTTTTCTTTTAATATATCAGCTTCACTTTAACTTATGCTACACTACAGGTTATATGCGTCTACAAGTTTATCACCATACATAATTCATCAGTTTTCAAGTGATTAGCTAATGTAAGCTTGGCCCCGTATGAAATTAGTCAACGGCATTCAGCAGTAGATTGGAAATAGATAAGTGTGGTGTAGTAGTTGGTCTATTTGATTGCCGAAGTGATTGTTTTATTAAAGAAAGAACATTTTTGTGTAATGCTATATGCATCCGTTTTCTCTGTCATTTTTTGTGATATTCAAAATCCTACTCTTAAAACAATATCATATTTTCTGCTCAACATACAATAAATAGAGTGTTTGGTCATTAACGTTCAAATATAATAATATCCCCTATCGCTAATCCAGAATAAGAACTAAAATGCCTTCTATCAAGTGTTTAAGATTATACAGGTTGTAACAGAATAAATTGTTATAATTACCAGTAGCACAATAATGGCACAAAATGCCCAAAATAAGCCATATAATAATCAACAGGATAACGAGTTTAATGTGTTCCATCTATTTTGGATGGAACAAAGTCATAGACCTCCTAATAATGACATTGCTGGTAGACTGCTGGACTGGCCGTCAGAACGAATTTTTAATAGATGTCCTAGTTGGTGCGTCAACATATCAGGCAAGCAATTTAAGACTACCCAGAGGCTTTAAATACAAGTTAAAGGAAACACCATCATTTCTGAACTTAACTTCTTTAAAACCCAAGTTTTATCAATTGGGTAAATGACCTCCATCTGCTCAGGAAAATGTAAATCGTAACTATTCTTTAATCATGAAAAGATAAATAGTTTCCACTGCTGAGCTATCCAGGCAGCGTTGAGATCATGAACTAAAATCTAAAACATAAACATTTGAATGCCGTATTTTTCTTTTGTTTACATAACCATTGTTGCCCCAATGGAATGCTCAATTTGTGAGTAAATTATGCGAATACGTATATCAGACAAAATGTAGATAATGTAGATACTAAAAACAGGTAATTCATAGCTCAAAGAGGGCGATCTCAGAGTCGTAATTCACGTCCGGTTTTCAGGCAAAACAACGCGGATTTGTTACATTATCATTCGAAATCAACATCACATATTTATAAAATATTATTTGTAATTCATTAAGAAGTATCAAGCCTACACTCTGTCAAACTTTGAAAACAATCGAATTGTTCAAACATCATGAAATTTTGAGGTTTCGGCGACAAAAGGCGTCAACTTTTCGAAGTAGCCTATTGACGTCATTTTGACCTTGATAATGGACGTGAAACCATTAGTAAAGATTCATGTATATTGTGATATTCTGATATGTGAGAGTGGGTAAAAACTTGCAGTAAAAATGACGTTCAGCCGAGCGAGACGATTTAGGCACTGTAGCCTTAAGCTAGGAAACTTAATTCTATATTCCATATTACCCTTTGCTTATGGAATCGAACTGTGTTAAAAAACTGCATAAGGAGAATTGCATTAAACTCAATGCTTTCCAAATTACAATTTTCACCAAAGATACGGAATCTTCGATGCAATTGTTTATGCTAACTTTAGGATATGAGAAATATTGTAACGTATTTTATACCAGCTTTGACGAGGATTCATAAATATAAAAATACTACTTTGTACATTTCATTCTGGAAAACTACCTCGATCGGTATCATAACGATGACCCCTTTTGCTCTATCCGTGTTCTCTCGATATAAAATACTTGAAGCAGAAAAAGAGATACACAATAATAGGAAGAATTTTGTAATTAAATATATTTTCATAATATAGACACAAATTAAAGAAATTAATATTATGATACCGCACACTAAAAGCTGACTTATTAAGGATGACTTCTTTAAATGTATATATTTTAATTCACCATCTGTTCACTGTATTTAGCAGTCTTTTCCATGTCATCTCCGATTACAGAAAATTAATTAAATTCCCTCTGATATCTAATCGATGCTTATGTTAGAAGATCACATGCTCACATTTTGATGTTCACGATTTTGACAAATTTGGTAAACGAATATTCTTAGAAATATTTTCTAGGTACTTCAAGCTACTACTCGTATATTGAATGACAGGCAGTATATGATTCATATAAAATGTATGCGAATATTTTTTGTGTTAAGTTTTGATCGCGGGAGGGGGGGGGCGGCGCTGAGCACATTGCTTACGCATGCTCGTCAGAAAAAACGTCGATAAGGGTCGGATTTGTGGCCCATTAGTTTTAGAAAAACAATCTTAAATATTAACTGACATTTATTTTCATAAGACTTAGTTGTCTCTGTTTATACATTCATTAGTCAAATACACATGTAACTATTTGGATAAACAATGAAGTAACTTCAGGTAAACATATGAATACGCCAGAATAAGAACATCCCAACTCCAATAGCTCCCTTCTGTTAATTATATTTATAAAATATAAATGCACACACATTTCTGAAAATGCTTTCACATCACTAAAATAGCATTTTCATGTCAATATCCTAATCATAGTGTCACATTTGACCTTGTAGTTGACTTGTTTAGACATTGTTAGATAATTGTTATAGTATATAGTTGCTATATTTAAACAGCCATTACAAGAACATTCCAACTCCATTAGCTCCCCTCTGCAACTATATGCTAGGAAAATTATCTAACAATGTCTAACAAAGTCAACTACAATGTCAAATGTGACACTGTGATTGGGATAAAGACATGTAGATGCTTCCTAGTGATTTGAAAGCATTTTCAGAGATTTATGCATTTATATTTTACATAACTTAACAGAAGGGAGCTATTGGAGTTGTGATGTTATTATTCTGGCGTATTCATATAGTACGTTTGTACATTTGCTAATTTTTCACCAGGCTCACCTAAAAATGTACCAATTATACAAATCTTATGTTTAAAAATATAAAATTAAGTACCGATGTTTCCATAAGCATGATCATGATAACGCAATCCATCGATGCATTAACCGTGTACTAAGTGAGACACGTATGCACTTGAGTGACATTCCAATTCAATATACGTACATGTAATCAGGTAATACAACTACATTGTAAATCTAATTCGAAGAGGCTCCTGGGGAAATAATGGTAACTTATATTTCTATGCACTAAAAATAGGAATCTGTAAATGAATCTAGTGCAGAGAATATTTTGATTTAGCCTTCCTTCCCTGTCATTTTTTGGAAGAAATTATAAAGTGTTCATCAGTATTGACAAGTTTATACTTAGTGATGCAATTTAGTAATTGAAATCGTTATGTAAATATTTTCAGTTGCCACTATTTTGAAATAACATTACGTTATGCTAAACAGTGCCTACGGGTATTGTAGACAACAAGACTTACTTCTACCTGTACTTGTTTTTTCGAATTGAAAATATACCGTGTATATTTTGAGCTTGTGTCTTTAAGTGACATTTTATATCGCAAATGCATTCACTGATTTTAAAGGACATTGGTTAGGCCTATACATAAAAAGAACTGTGCGTAACACTGTGTTTTAAAAGTGACTTTTGAAAGTTTATTAAAAATGACTTTCTTAATCTGTACAATTTGTACATAAAAATTGTTAATTGACGATTTTCGAAATTGAAAAATATATATATAAATGGTTTCTCTAAACTAATGCAGGCCAGGGAAAGGTTCCCCGGAAAATTGGCAAGAAAAACAAGCGAATAAACTTGTTTTTTATCGACATTACACGATTGCTCATGAAGTTGGAATAAAAATATATTTACTTTTTATGTAAAGGTCGTTTTATGAGAAAAATACCTAGAATGGTTTGTTGCTTTTGGTCAGATTTGATAAGTAATCTTTTTGGGTTCCGAATGTGATCCATTTTCTCATGTACTGGTAAGGGTGAAACAAACAAAAGGGTAAAACAAATGTGATATTAAGGTCAAATTTGATTTGACCCCGCCTTGGTCAAGGTCTCTTCCTTAGTCAAGTTGAGTGGTCATGTGGAATTCTTATATGTAATAGAGTGATAAGCAGGTGATTGAATGTCTTGGTCACGCTTGACTGCGCCAAGAGAATGTGTGGAAGCAAAGCACAAAATGATCCTTCAACGCCCCTTAATTGAAATCAAATTTGACCTGAAAATCACGTTTTTTGACCCATTTGTTTCTTTCCCACTTACCAGTACATGTTCTCATTCGGAGTTCCATTTCACACCCAAAATAATTGTATCCCAACATTATGAGTGACCGTGTAGTTACATTTATTTCGTCAGAAACTATAAAAAAATAACAGATTGTCAAATTAAAATTTTCTATTTAACAAATTCGAATTTATATATAGGTAATCCTAGGAAAAAAACATATTTAATTAATATAAAAACGCCCAACTAACCTCTTTTTGTTTGTTTCCAAGGTCAATCATAGAATATTATTAATTTAGATGATACAGGGAATTTAAGTGATCGTTTGCATGGCAACACAAAGTACAAGTCTGAACGCACAATTGCACTACATTTTACCTTATTTAACGTTCCCTGCAATATATCTATGCTAATAGCGATTTCCTGGCATAAGTGTTGTGTTAAAAAATAGATTATGTCACACAAAATTAATTGATACGTCATGCCCATTGGTTTATTGTGAGATTATTCAAAATATAATTATTAAAGTAAAATTGACCACTTGATTTAAAAACGGAAAATAACACTTATACCGGTGTGAAAGTACTCAAGGTCCTCCTGAAATCAAAGTCTGCCTTCCATAGACCATAACGGAATAAAGCGTGAAAGTTAATGTTGCGTGAGAGTTGTTAGCCTATACAACCCGGACGGTAAGATCAGGGGACAACCATTCCTGCTACACCGGTATCATGATGGAACAACTACAATGACATGACTTGAATAAAATCATTGTACATGTATTCATTGCCAAATACACACCATAGTTATAGTGTATAACGTTTTAACTTTTTGGTAGGACTTTAATACGACTAGGCTTTGGTAAGGTAACATTAAGTCCCGTTACACACTGCCCATTAGTAGATTTGTCAATGTCGGTGACACAATTAATGGTATAAAAGAAACACGATTTTCGACCGTCTTGAAGAGATGGATGGCCCTAAAAAGTATTTATATTATAATTGAGCACATGTGTCCAAAATGGTCCGATACAATAATATTTTAGGAATAAATGAGTAAGATTTTGTTTATAGCGATATAAAGACATAATAGTATTTTTTTGCAATCTAACTATTAACAAACATTGTTTAGTAATCATTGTTTTTTATATTTATTTCAAAAATATGATCTTTACCGTTTACATTGTTGATTAATTCTAAATCTAAATCACTATCGTCCATAGATGAGTTCATTTATAGGACTATAATTGTTTATGGTTGTTTTAAAATGACGTATTAAAAGTCAAATTGAAACGACATAGTGGTAATTAACAACGCCATGTGTAGTTCATGTGTGGTCATGTTCATAATTGTTTTCATTCTTACGCCTTTTCCAAATTATTTATTTTTTCATAGAGCTTAACATATTATGTACCCGAAAAAGAAACATTAACAATTCTAACCTATTAACAAAACAGGACTCAGCTCACCAAACTAAAAATAATTGATTATGAGTGTTTCGACAAGTTTTGGTAACAACAATCAAGAAGAAAAATGCAATTACATTTATTGTGTGTATATACATACATGGTTGCTCATAAAGTTGGAATAACATTATTTTTACCACTTTTTTTTATATAAAGGTCAGTTTATGATGAAAATATCAGAAAACGTATGTTGCTTTTGGTCAGGTTTGATAGGTAATTATGTTTGGGGTGAAATGGAACTTCGAATGTTATCAATTTGTTCGTGTACCGGTAAGGGGATAACATCAAAAAGGGGTCAAAACCGTGATTTTTAGGTCATATGTGACTTGACCCCGCTTTGGTTAATGTCACCTCTCTACTCAAGTTGAGTGGTCACATAGAATGTTTATCTCTAGTATAATAGTGATAAGCAGGTGATTGAATGTAAAAAAAAATACCCCCGGGTCTAACGCGGTCTTTGCAAATATGTAAAAAAGTGACAATGTCAGAAGGCTGCATTTACGGCTCGTTTTGGATGGACGGCCTCATATATACGTAATGACATATTATTATAAAGACAAGAGTGCTCATATGATATATTCAAGATTAATGCATCATATTAATAGAGTTCAATAAAAATGATAATTTAGACTTTCTTCATGCAGTCGAAAAAAACATTTATTGGTAACTGTGTGATTAGTAATCATAAATTAGTTCTAATTTTGGCCAAACCAAGAACAAATTGCAAAGAGGCTGATTTCAACTGATTATGATAGGTATAGGTGTGAATATTTAAAGAAACGGGGCTGGGGAACCTTATTTTTCGGGGGTCATTAAAAAAAGGGGTAATTTGCCCTAAGTTTTGCATAATGCAAGTCGCATTTGACATTAAATTAAGGGAAATATAATTTAAACTTGGTGATCTTTTTATTTTGTTACTCTATCACCTTGCAAAACAATATACCTAATTCGAGACATTATGACCCAAAATCGTAATTTTTCGGTAAAAATAGTCAAATTCAAAATTTTGCGATTATTATCTCTTAATTTGATTGTATTTAGAAAAGAAAAAATCGCAAAGAAGCCGATTTCAAGTGTTTGTGTGAATATTCTGAATATTATAGGTGTAAATATTTACAGAAAAAAAGTAAGGAAGGGTATGGGCTGGGGAACCTTATTTTTCAGGGGTCATTAAAAAGAGGGGGTCATTTGCCCTAAGATATGCATAAAGTATGTCGTATTAAACATCAAATTAGGGGAAACGTAATTTATAACATTGGGTGAATTGTTTATTTTGTTACTTTATCATCTTGTAAAAATTATACCTAACTAAAGACATTTTGACCCCGAAATCGAGATTTTTCGTTAAAATAGGTCCAATTTGAAAATGTTGCTATTATTATCTCTACATTCAAATATATTATAAACTAATTGAGACAATATGACCTAAAATTTTCGTTAAAAATTGATCAAAGTTTTAAATTTTGCTATCATTTTTCCTATATTCGTGTTTATTTAGAAAAGAAAATGGCAAAGAAGCTGGTTTCAAATGATTGTGGAATTAATAGGTGTCAATAACAACCAAAAAAATAAGTATGGGTGAATTGGGGTTGAGGAACCTTATTTTTATTGGGGTCATTAGATACAAAGGTTATTGACTCTAAATTATGCTTGGAGTGTGTCATGTTTGATATCAAATTAATAGAAATATAATGAAAATAATTATAGTGATATTCAATTTATTACTCTGTCACCTTACAAAATGTTTTACCTGATTGAAGACGTAAATGTCCTGAAAATTAAGATTTTTTGTGAAAAATAGGTGAGAACTGAAAATGATGCAATTAGAGTTCTAAATATCTTTTTTTTATCATCGAGTTTGTTTGCTTATGAGCAAGGTAAATGTTATTTCTGTAAGGTGCATTGTGTTTATTTCAAAATTTTGTCTAGCTTTAACCCCCTTTTCCAAACTATGGGAGGCCTACTTTATTTTTACTTTCCTACCATTCTGTCATCAAAATGACCACTAAGAATTTAAGAAATAAATTACTTAAATAGCTGAAGTAATGCACTTCTATGCAATCAAGGGGGAGCAACCCTGGTAGAAGAGGCGTTATAAGATATATTCAAACTGAATATAACGAATAATAGAAAGCCGTAAAACTCATACTCAATATTGGAACCCATTTTGAATGATCGCCAACAAGTTGTGTGTAAGGGGTTAAAGTCGCCATTTTAAAATTTACACTATATTCCTGCATGCTATTGAGCAAAAACTTACAGGACAATTATAGCCTTCTTTTTAAGCAAACAAGTCAGTAGAGAATTGATATTTAGAACTATTATTACCACATTTTGAATTTTGACCTATTTTGCACGTGAAATCACAATTTTCAGGGTATTGCGTCTTCAATCAGGTGTAGCATTTTTGCTAGGTGATATGGTAACAAATTGAGCATCATTGTTTTTATTATATTTTCGTTTAATTCGATATCAAACATTTCGCACTTCAAGCATAATTTCGAATTAATAGCCTATATATTTAATGAACCACACCCCTTTAATATCAGGTTCCCCAACTCCCATTCACCCTTACTTCTTTTAGGTACATATTAACATCTATAAATACCACAGGTAGTTGAAATCAGCTTCTTTGCCATCTTCTTCCTAGATAAACCATAGTTTAGGGATAATAATAGCAAAATTTTGAATTTTGACCTATTTTTAACGAAACATCTAAAACTGTAGGTCATTACGTCTTTAATTAGGTGTAACATTTAGCACGGCGATAGAGTAATAAAAGAAACAACACACCCAGTGTTCTAAATTACATTTCCCTAATTTGATATCAAACACGACATATTTGACATATGACTAATAACCCGTTATTTTTAACGACCCTTTAAAGTCGGGTTCCCAAGCCTGAACCCTTCCTTACTTTTTGGGGTAAATATTGACACCTGTAACTTCCACAATTAGTTGAAATCAGCTTCTTTGCTGTTTTCTTTTCTAAATAAACCCTAATTTAGAGATAATAATAGCAAAATTTTCAATATTGACCTATTTTAACGAAAAATCTCGATTTTGGGGTCATAATAATAATAATAATAATAATGTCTTTAGTTAGGTATATTTTTTACAAGGTAATAAAGTAACAACATAAACAAATCAACCAGTGTTTTAAATTACATTTCCCTTAATTTGATGTCAAATGCAACATACTTTAGGCATAATGTTGGGCAAATGTCCCCTATTTTTAATAACCCCCCAAAAAATAAGGTTCCCCAGCCCCTACCCTTCCTCCCGTTTTTTTCTGTAAATATTTACGCCTAAACCTACTATAATCAGTTGAAATTATCGTCTTTGCATTTTTTTCTAGGCAAAAATAAAAATAAAATTTGGATACTAGACAGTGCTTGGTTCAGAATGCATTTCAACGTCTTCCCTTATTGTAAGGAAATATGTTGTGTAACATAAGAAATAACCTAAATAACACTTCGTGTACAGCAAGACAGACAAACAGGACCGACGGAACTCGGGTGGTTATACGGAAACAAATATCAGTTACCCCCGGGTATAACACGATCTTTGCAAATAGGTAAAAAAGTGACAATGTCAGAAGGCTGCATTTACATTTCGTTTGACATATTCAAGATTAATGTATCATATTAATAGAGTTCAATAAATATGATAATTTAGACTAACTTCATGCATTCGAAAAAAAAACATGTCTTGGTAACTGTATGGTAGAACCTGGTTTAGAATGCATTTTCAACTTTTTCCCTTATTATAAGGAAACATATTGTGTAACATAAGAGATAACCTAAATAACACTTCGTGTAAAAGCAAGTCAGGCAAACGATCCTTATCGTCATAAGCACGAGCTTACTATGATATTTATTAGGATATGAATATTTATGCTGTTTATGATTTAATTACGTTATTTTCGAAGTTGATGCCGTTAGCTTTTGATTTCTACATATTGTTCTCTTGACTTGAGTCACCAGATAACTGTATCAAAATATCCGTAGGCAACTCGTAAGTATTTGAAAAGGTAGAAGACATGTGTGTCCTTAGAATAAATGATTATTATCCAAGACACTTTTTATCTAAATATATCTAAATATTCAAAATACATTAACAGATCAAAAATTGTAAAACGTTTCCGTCTCAAAAATGTAAAATACCGCATTTCTCAAATCCACAACTCTTTGCTTATTTCTTTAGCAATAAGATAAACTATACTTTAAAATAATGTTGATTAAGCTTATTTATGATAAGGTCAAACTAGATAAGAACGTAGTTCAGCTTTTAGAGCTTATGAAAATAATAGCATACGATTAACTGACTTTCAAGCCAAGCAAGGTAATTACCTTGCTCGTAATTAATAGTGATTACCCATTTTACATTATTATCAGATATATGGACCAAAGATATAGGATGCTGCAGTTTAAAAGAATCGTATCAAGATACTGCAAAATAAAATTCACATGCTCATATTTTGATTTTCTAGATTTTGACAAATTATTAATCATTCCAAATGTATGCAATTGCCTAATACATATATTTTCATTGCAATGTATATTTTTTGGCATAATATTTTATTGTGATAAACAATTACATTTACCTATTATTTTTGTAATAATTATTTCGTCACATTTGCAAATGGTCTCAGATAGGGTATTCATTTGAACAGGTATGGTCTCGGATGGGTAATCATCCGAACAAATATGGGTATCAGTTCACTCATTTTTGCTAATGTTTGAACTCATATAAGGTCAACTTCGGGACCTACGGAACTCGGGTGGTTAAACGGAAACATATATCACTTACCCCCGGATATAACACGATTTTTGCAAATAAGTAAAAAAGTGACAATGTCAGAAGGCTGCACTTACAGCTCGTTTGACATATTCAAGATTAATGTATCATAATAATAGAGTTCATAGACTTTCTTCATGCAGTCGAAAAAAAAAACATGTCTTGGTAACTGTATGATAGCACTTGGTTCAGAATGCATTTCAACGTCTTCCTTTATTGTAAGGAAATATGTTGTGTAACATAAGAGATAACCTAAATAACACTTCGTGTACAGCAAGTCAGGCAAACGATCCTTATCGTCATAAGCACGAGCTTACTATGATATTTATTATGATATGAATATTTATGATGTTTATGCTGTGACTTAGGTTGTTTTCGAAGTTGATGCCGTTAGCTTTTGATTTATACATATTGTTCTCTTGACTTGTATCAAACTCACTTACCTGTATCAAACTCTCCGTAGGCAACTCGTAAGTATTTGAAAAGGTAGAAGATACGCGCGTCTTTAAAATAAATGCTATTTATCCAAGACACTCTTTATCTAAATAT
>JXSR01S016811.1:35736-63469 GCA_000969725.1 Ophiothrix spiculata | reverse complement strand
CACCCAAATGAACATCATACAATATACACAAGTGAGGATATGGTCAGTCTAAATTTCTTGGCTCATTTGTAGGGTACGTTCACATATAAGATAAAATACATCCTGGCAGTGGTAGGTGACAAAATGCCCCTACTTCATATAAAAAAAATTGTACACATAGAAATAGGAGCAGGGGTATGCTTGTACGTAAGAGTACTCCTGGCCTGAAATTCAATGTTTGCAAAACATTCATTGAAACTGAAAAAGGTAGGGTGCTAAGATATTGAGTATACAGATTTCCAGCCATGGTCAACTCGTCATTTGAGTGCAAGAAAGTAGTATCTGCAATGGCTGCCATATGTTGTATTTACGCGAGTACACAATGCCTATCAGGTATGCGCGATGTTGCGGTACTGTGGAGTACTGATTGGAAATGGTGTTACATACTTCCCGTTCTTGTCACGATTAACAAGTGGATACACGGTGGCTGCGTTCAGAAATCACGTTTGTGTCCGAAACTTATTTGAATCAATAATAGAATGGGAAAACCCATCATTTTTTTTCTCCCATATGCCAGTGGCTCTTGAAATCTCACCTAATGAACCATTTAAAGGGGCTGGATGATCCAGTGTGCGATGCAAAAATATGTAAAATGACAGCTATTGTAGACACAACTTCCAGCAAAAATACCACTTAAAAGTCCATTTTAGAAATAAGCTCCCTGTTTTGTGTTGATTTTACTCATCAACACGTATTGCAAAGTTGAGCCCTTCATTGTACGCAACCACTAAACCAGCTCTTGCCGTTGGGGAAAATTGATCAGTTATCACTATCGTCATGCGTGAGCCCGATCCGGTGATTTAAATTTTGAATTATGTGTACGTACAAGCTGTGTCAAACCTCAATTGATTGAATATTGGATGCAAATTTCAGGGAGCTTATTTTGAGTTTACATGATGCTTGCATAAAAATGACATTTTTTTCTTTTTGATTGGAGAGCTTTGTGCAAAGGAAAATGAAAGTCACCTGTAGTGTATTTTGTTGGAGTAGATGGTAGAAATCATTGTCTCTGTAGCAGGCACCAATACGTGCTGATCTGTTTCACAAGTTATTGTTGGATTTGCTGAAATTGGTGATAAATAGAATTGACATGATTTTGAGACAAGATATACATCTGACACCTTTACCACTAGGCTTGCCAATTTTAAGACATTCATCTAAACTTAATGTTGTGTTCTTTTTTTTCTAAATTACCGTACTGTTCCTAATAAACGCCCATGGGCAGCGACATTTCTTGAAGGGTGGGCGTTTAATACAGACCAATTTACAGTGTACGTTTTTACATATATTTACCTTTAAAAAAGCTTTTTCAAACGGTCGATTAGCGTCTTCTGACCAGAAGTAAATGTAAGAGTGCAGGCTACTTCCAATTAGCTGTCGATGTACACGGACAGGTAAGGCCTAAATTGCATTTTTATTGTCACTTGTGAAAAATTTTGGGGGTGGCCGTTTAATAGAGACTGGGCGTTTATTAGGAACAATATAGTATGTTGCAAGATTAGCGTATCTGAAAATTCTGGTGCACAGAGACTTTCAAAAATTACACAAAACTGAAAAGCACTCAACAGAGTTTCTAAACTGTTTTCGAGTTGCAATCCCAGTTAAAACCAGTAGCGACATCAAGTATAAAAAATATCTATAAAAAAATTTCGTGTTATTATTTTCTGACAAGTCTTGCCTGCTAACCCATCTGAAAATATCCATTACCCAATTCGAGACCCCTGCTGTAGTGAAAATACGAACTTGTCAGTTTTAGTAATGGGATTCTCACTTACCAAAGAATGAAACAAAATGAAAAATACAAAAAATAACCCTCTTTACGAGCCGACAAAATACACAAACTAAATCACATGTCCACTATTACAAATATATCTTATTAAAAAAATGTCTGCTTCTATGTAGCACTGTACAAAACTCACCATGATGATCAAGTCAGCATTTGATGCTACACTCAACCACATGGTGTGACGTCCATGTTTGATTTCCATTGTTAGATTTTATGTTCCTTTGTCAAGTCCAAGGGAGGGGAAACAAAACACATTTTCATGATCTTTTGAAAAAGTTCTAAGTTCAAAATGTTGAAATTGGTGAAGATCCTGTTCCAGAGAAAATTGCACTACATGTAGCTGGAATAACTCAATCGATATATTGTAAAATTTCATAAGGATATGTCCGATGTGTATTGAAATTAAAAATTAATTAAGAAAAACTGTATACAAATATTCTAAAAATGGAGAAACTTTGACTTGGGATTTATGGGCCTTTAACCAAATAAAAAACATAAATGTGCATTTCATTTTTGTGCGAATAGATGACAAAATATTTTTCATGTTGTTACTCTGTAATTACTTATGGCACACTAACTCCAACCAAACTGTCTATTCCAAAAGAATGTGTCTTTTCACAGCTCAAAATTCAGCTGAAATCGGGGCTGTGGTACCCGATGCTCCATTACCTCATTTGTTGCTACGGAATAAATTGTACGCTTGATTTTGACAGAAACTAACCACTGCTAAATTTCGAGCTGCCGGAAGACAAATTCATTCCAAAATGTTTCTCTTGCAATGAACTCTGGGTAATGATAATTCGTCATGCAAGTGCAAGAAAGTCGTATCTGCAATGGCTGCCCCAAGTTATATTTATTTTACACCTTGTCAAAGGAATCTGAAAAATCTATCAAAATGTCCATCTTATGTCAGTGGTTCTTGAAATGGTTCTTCAGGTGACCATTTCAAGACCCACTGGCCAAAGACCCGAGGTCATGCACTGTACAATCAAAATTTATGACGTAGGGAAGCTATTGCAGATACGACTTTTCTTGCACTCACATGACGAATTCTAATCAAAAGTTGGCTACTTATTTTTGGGAAATACAAGCATGAGGCATGAGAACGAGACTAACAAGTTTGCAGGAAACTGCTCAAAAATGATTCAAAACAGGCTTATTTGTGGGAATTTTTGCCCATTTAGACAAACATTTTGCAGGAATTTCTGAAAAATACATGAAAGAAGATTCTCATGCCTGAAAATAATACTGGGCAGTTAAGGTATCACAATTGTGTCATCTCGTATGTAATCAAATTATGATTTTCTACATTGATTAAAAAGAAAAAGAAAAAAGGAACAGTCAATATATATTGTTCATTTCAGCTGCAAACCCACACGTCATTCCAACTCCAACTGAAAATCTGATGTACAGTAATGTCACTCATGAATATTCATATTTCTCAATTCCTCCTGGTTTAAAAAGTATCAATGTTACACATTGTCATTCTATTGGTACATTTCTGTACAAAAATACAGCATTAAATAGTCATTATTCCCATTTTTGTCATTCAAGATGACTTTTCACAATACAAAACAATGTCAAAAACGGAACCATGTTGTGCAGTTCTTTCGTTTCTATTTAAATAACCAATTTATTTCTGTAGAATTTAAGTTACACAATACACATACACAAGACTTGTTTTAAAGCCAAATAAAATCAAAATGTCTGTCTCCAGGCTTCTCAAATACCAATTGAAAGTGTAAGGTTTTATTCAAACTTATTATATTTTGATTTAATCATTTTCCAAGGTGATATCCTTTTTTTAATTTCCTCCAGCAATGGCATTATTTGCTGATTTATGAGAAAATAAATTCAAGAAAAAAAATCTAGATAATTTGAAGAAAACCATTTTGATTTTATTATTTTCCAAAGTTGATATCCTTTTTTAATTTCCTCCAGCAATGGCATTGTTTGCTGATTAATGAGAAAAGAAAAAAATCTAGATAATTTGAAGAAAACTTGACACTTGTCAAATTATTCATGCAAGTGAAAGCTTTGAGTCAACCATTGATTTTATTTAGCCTTGGCGTGCACAAACTTGGACCTCATGATAAGCCATCTTGAATGAACTATAATAGATCGTAATAAAAAAGGTAAATCTATCATCACAATGATCAGAAAGAAATCCAATCCTCCTCCAACTGAGGTGAAGAAAATTAAATACAGCACATGAATTCCTTTCGCTGACCTGTTATCAAGTTTCTCAACCGACTCAAACCTTGAACATGAATTCCTTTATGCCTTTTTCAGACTGCCATCTTTGATGTTTTTGCATCGCCATGACACACTTTTTTAAAGCCTGCAACCTTGACTGTATCATTGTAAAACAGGCAAATAAATCGATTACCTTGTTGTTTTAGTCAAGGGACCATGTTATATTGTTGCTTGTTGAATCCACGGGCAACAAAGCAGCACAAGAATCTGAACCAAGCATTAGGGTATTATCCCTTAAATAGCAGACATCACGTTCTGGAAATCCTTCCCAAGGGACTAAATATTTTCCATTAATCCCAAGCGACCAAATCTGTCCATTGATTCCAAAGTATCTTGTCATTTATACAATTAAACAATATCATAACAGTGCACATGGTTACCCTTGTACCGCTGTGGATATGGTAATCTGTGCATTATAGTCTGTTGTCTCCATGCGTAGTATATAGGGAATGATACTGTCAATCTGTACATTGCCGATAAGGCCGGCAAAGAAAAGTTCTTCCATGATGGTGGGGTTGAGCAGTCTGAGTGTTGGGAGGCGGAGGAGCAACTTGGAAAACCTCTCGGGGTTATTGGGGTGCATTCTGCTGTTGTAGTCCTTTAACTCGCTCACAACTTTGTCTTGAAATTTCTCGATTTGCCTGGGATTGCTGTGTCCGGGGTGATCTGGGATAAAACAGGATAAGTCAATAGGAAACAAGTAGAAAATATCACAATTTACATGAAATTCCAACAGACAAGAGTAATGTAACAGGGTTCATAGCGGTCATTGAAATCCTTGAAAAGTCATTAAATGTGGTTTGGGTCATTAAAATCATTGAAAAGTCTTTAAATTTTGTATGAAGTCTTTGAAAAGTCTTTAAATTAAAAAGTATGCTGAATGATTGTCAGAGCAGCATTTAACCTGCTAACTATTCAGATTTAGTTGGAATAATTCTGATTCCAAGTTTCAAAAGATCAGCAAATTGGAATATTCTGACCTGATAAAGTTCGTGCAAAAAAGTCTTTGAAAAGATGACTTAGAAGTCATTAAAAGTCTTTGAATTCACTCTGGTCTTGACACTATGAACCCTGTGTAAAGAATGTAAGGGTATGTCCACATTTAAAAAATTGAGAAATTGGGAGAAACATTTTGAAAATATCATACTGTATCATTACATTCAGTAATATAGTCTTTAAACAAGTATCCATATTAGATGTAAATATTTTTTTTTACTTCTATAATATATGGTGAGGGGTCTTTACGGAGCTAATCATGGATTATTCCACAGTAAGGCAATCATCAAAGTCATTTTGCCAAGTCATAATATCTTGCACTTTGGTCCAATCTGGCACAAACACAAAAGATTGTGATATTCCCAACAGCTTCCCAGTGCACTTGGGTTGTCAATGAAAAAAGACATTGGAGATATATGGAAGGACATGACTGGCTGCAATGGGATTCAAACTTGTGTTCTGCTAAATTGTAGTCATACAATGTTCCTACACCATACACGCTCTAAAATTACAATAGTAAACTCACCAGGGCTGAAAAGAACTATTGCCTTAAGGTAGGCAAACTCTGATCCGTCAACCTGCAGCTTGGATGTAGTCGACACAAACTCTTGAAGCTTCCAGATGTGTTCCATTACTGCTTTCACTCTGTCTGCTGAAAGTTTGTCTGTGAGAGAAGTAAGATGCAATTTGTGTTCATAAAATGTGGTGGAAAAGGAAAAGTTCTTCAAGTTTACAGTTAATTTCAAAATCCTTCAAATATCCATCAGGGAATTTAGAAGAGATACAGTAACTATCCCTACAAGAGAACTGAGAATCAACTACACAAACTGAATAAAATTATCAATTTAAGTTTTTAAAATTAGGATGCTATTTTATTTTGTAAAATGGCAACAATAACTGGGTTGGTCCAAAATAATATGAGAAGTTACGTCGACCAATTGCCTCAAGGAAACCTGATGATGTAGGAATGTCAACCAGCAGTTGCCAGAGAAAATCAGTCCCCATAACATCCTACATAGCTGATGATGCCTAGATGTTATCAGGGCTAAGACCTGCTGAGGTTAATAGAAATCTATGCAGAAGTATCTTTATAAATCTGTTTGTTCCAGGTTAGCGATTCCATTATCTCATCCTTTAGTGTTGTAGTTTTATCCCCATCAAGTATGAGCTTATTTCCTTAGATCATTAAAGGTAAATAAATAAATAAATAAATGCAGGTGATTTATAGTGCACTACACGGCTCCCCTGACTTGTAATTCCACGAGGCCTCAGCACACTTTACAGAGCATTTCTAATCATTGGGTTAAATCATTACTTGGACTCCCTGGGGCCAAAGGGCTTACTGCAGCCTACATAATTGGCACAACCCTAGCTCGAGCAATTCACACCCTCATAGAATATACAGTTTTCGCACACTCAGCTCCCGGCTGGACTCAAATGCGAAACGATCAATAGAACCTAAAGAGCACATGTTTAACAGTCCGAGTACTGACCGACTAAGCTAGCGAGGACTAAAGGTGTTGACAAGGCTGTGGTGGATTGGTCATGGTTTGAATTAATCTCTTTCCTTGTTGCAAATTTGTTTAAAGATGGTTGATGATTGCAGTTAATATTGTTGACAGTGCCACTGACTGCATTTTGCTAAACCTAAAACCTTGACAAGCCATGTTAAGCCTCTATGGCTATCATTGTCTCTTACCTTGTTGCAAACTCGTCTGAAGATGGTTGACGATTGCAGTTAATATTGTTGACAGCGCCATTGACTGGCAGCATTGTGCTAAACCTAACGTAAATAGCTCACTCCAACATTTCTGAACCATCGTTGTGTGGATATCAGTTCTGTAGAGCAAAGAGTAAACAGTAATTCTTGGTCATTCATTGAGGAATTAAATTGTGTTACACAGTGATTCATCAGAAATCAAGTATGCATACATGTGTCAACGTGAGCAAGATAATAAATAATAAGCGGGCACAAAGGATGCAAAGTTGCTGTTTTGTGATGAACAACGCTGTAACATGACTGAATCAACTGGTTCATCACCAGTCAACAATATTACGCTCCTGTACAAAGAGACATAGGTGAGTATACAGCATGATATACCAAAGATTCCGGTCTTCTTACTTTTGTCTAAAATGAACTGCATAGCCTGCACAAGGGTTTTACTACACAAGCAAAATTACAACTTGGCCATTGCCCATACTGCCTAGTAAACTAGGCATAATTAACTCCATCAAATTGACATAAGGGTGGAACAAGAGCCTAATTTAATCATTCTTATGGTAATTTTACCAAATGTTAGCAACTGAAACTTAATGGAGAAGTGCTACCACATCAACTTACCCGAGTGCTTGAAAGGCAGGAATACTTCGTGCCCAATGCATGGAGAGAAAGAGTAACCTTGATGCCGATTCACAGATGTAATGTACATTGAGGAACTGTGGCATGGGAGATGGTGTTGTCAGCTTGAATTGCATGTGTGTGTCTGTTAGCATGGGTCCTTCAATCTCTATCAGGGGTTGCTCATTAGCACCGCCTGCACCGCCATTAGCTGATGGGTCTGATGGACTGTAGAAGGAATAAAAAAATCAATTAAACACCTTTAACTGAAGACAACGAATAAACGGTCCGTCTTACTCGACATTTCTGTGAACAGTAAACTAAATTTTCCTGAAAGAAGATTATGGGCTATAATATGGTATACACGTTACAACACAAGTTGGCATACCCTTGGGACAAGTGCACCCCAATTTTGACTCAAACTCCACCTTACTGCTTTTTAAAATTGAGTTTGAGTCATTGACGTTTCATTGTGACGTCATGTCAGAAATATTCTGTATGTTATATTTAACAAACACTTCTCATAATTCTAAATAAAATTCAGTGGTGGTAGGACGATCCCTTTTTGCATGCACGGTACCACCACTGAAACCACCGAAATAAATTACTGCCTTCAATAAAAATGTACGAGGATGGTGATGATCACGTGATTAATTTAGATTAGAAGATTTATTTTAGTTTTACTGTAGTTTTACTAATTTCCAAAATATAAAGCCCGAAATCACAAGCTGAATCTTTTTCTATTTAAGACCCTGTGACATGTCGTGTATGCAATCATTATCGAAAATAAATAAACCGTCAAGTTGAAGCTCACGAGTCATGTTGCACATGCACATCAATGCCATCATGCAGCTCAGTAGCGATAAAAGCAGTGCATGCTGCAGCTGAATATAGGCTCATGATGATCATGGCATCATTTTTGTTTTGGTATTTGAAAAAACAAAAACCTATCGATGACTGTTTTGTTTTTATAAATATAGATACTGAAAGAGTAACAAGAAAAAAAAAGTTTGAGAAGGGAAAAAAATGAGTCCAAAACTTTTCCTGGAGCAGAATTCGACCCACGGACCTTCCGCGTCCGAAGCGACTGCCTTATCCACTTCGGCACGGGTATTTGTTACACACTAACGGGATTTTATAATACTTGTATTGACGGCTTAAACGAGCCTATTTTCACTACACGAAACGGCAGATATACAGAGCGCATGTCTCCTATGACGTCACACTATCCGTAATTAAAAATCCGTTTATTTTTCGAAAAAGTCAAAATATCTTAAATTTAGTTTTCCGAGGTTGAAGTCCCAACCTCAACGGATTTGGAATCTGCATATTTTTATACGCCAAGTAAGGGCATAAAATGAAATTTTGGAGCTTTAGTTAAAATTCAAGTTTAAAATTATTCTCTTTATTCAAGTAATGGTGCAAGATATCGGCCTTTTAAGAAAATTCAACTCAAAATTTATTTGTAAACGTGCCAAACTTGAAAACTGAGAAAGAAACACATGATTTCTGACATAAATTTCTTTGTTATCTTTAATTTAACATATATGCGACTTACTTAGCCCCTGATTCGCCTGATCCATCGGCTCCTTCTGTGGCCGGATTAAGTGCTTTGGCAAGAGTGTCGAAGGCTTTGGTGATTTGATTAGGTGGTCCAGCGGTGGCAGCCAATCCGGGTTCTCCGTTGGATACGGCCTGTTGGAGAGAGTGATTCAGCAGAGGTTCCTGATATATCTAGATATTATCCATCGCACGTACATTATAGATAAAGCAAACAAAAGAGAGGAGCAGACAGAACGGGTGCAGGATTAGATGGAGCACATGCACTCACAGCATCACAATGGGTTACAGGCAGTGTTCACTCTGAATTGGTATAACTACAAACCAAATGTTTTTATGTAAAATAATGGGAACAATTAATTTGTGTGTGTTATATCATCAACCCAATTTCAACTCAAGCTGGTTTCGGCACACATTTTAATGTTCAACAAAAGCTCAACAAAAGCACAGATAGACCAACACACTGTCACCAAAGCATCTAAGTCAGTGTTGCAAAGTTTAGCTTCTCCTAAAGTCATCACCTGTTTCGGTTTTGAAACTCAGCGTCACCGTTTCCGACAGTTTATGACAGTTCTGAATATAAGTAATTAAGAAAACATTTTTGAGATTTAAACACTCTGCAAAAATAGACATGTACTGAACACAGATTAAGCATTGATGTATAAAAATCTCATGAAAATATGTAAAATTGTGTCTCTTATTTTCAGGAATTTTTTTATTGTTTTCCACTTGCCGACAAAGATGAAAGTGCTAATGTTGACGACATTGTTAACAAAAGGCTTGACGATAGCAGCCATAGCTTTATTTTCACACAAATAAACTTTTTTGTCTTGTTGAAAAAGTGGTTTAACTTTGTCATCCTTAGAGTGAACACTGCTCAAATAGTAAAATAAAAATACATTTAATTTAAATTAAACATAAAGACTAGAATGCTGAATTCCAATTCAAAGTTGATCATTACAAATCATTAATATGCATCCATGCGTAACGGATAGCGTCCGCATATACGCAACTGCTTTGGATATTAAAATGGTAAATCCAATTCAACTACAATTTGAAAGTTGATCCTCTCTAGTGGGGATATGAAATTGAATTTTAAAATTTGGACCGTGCTTTTTCAATCAGAAAGCAAACAAAAGTAAAACAAATTTTAGTTTAGGTCACAACAGTTCATCAAGTGAATTCAGAAACTCATTGCAAAGGTGGGATGTGCTCTCATGCATCAAACATTTTGGTGGATGCTTGGGAACAAAAAGTATAACTTTCCCCAAACTATTAACATAAGACCAAAAACTTAAACAAGAAGGGAATTTTTTATGTAAGTGAAACACAGACTAATGTGCTTTGACTTTGAGGAATTAAGCCATGGGAGAGACATATAGAATTCAGCATTCTCATGTCAAGTGCAATACTCAAAATAACAAAATGAAATTTATTTTACTGCAAATAATAGTCATCTGATAGTATTAACCCCTTGGGTACTCATTGTGACAAGTGCAAAGCAAGTTTGAGTGACTGGTATCAAATAATAATCATTTGCAATGCAAATCAATATGATTTTGAAAATAATTTTTAATATTTGATGTCCATATTAATTTTTGAACAAATTTTGCATGCATCACATAGTGCATGTGATTGATAACAAAAGCATGTATTCATTGATTTGCATTGATTGTTCTGTTTACCGGTCCTATAATTACCAGTCACAATATTCGGTGAATTATTTAATAAATGAATATGGTGCCACAATTCCACGACCAAAGCATTGATTTCAGCTTTTTGAAGAGTTCACAAGGGGTTAAACTGAAGGGAGTTACAAAAAGGTAAACAGTGCACAGAAATTATAAAATCAAAAAAAGAAAGAAAAGGCTACTGAAATAGAGGACATGGATTTTCTGTAAAGGCTGGTTTCTGATTGTCCTGTTGATTCGCTGTTGTAGTTGTGACAAGCGACCACGTCATGGTCCAATCAAACAGTTAACAATAAGGTGTTGTCAAATGACAAATTCTCTACATTGATATTTTGGTTAAATTTGATTTTGAACTTAGTATGTTGTCATCATTACCAGTAATTCTTTAAGTGGTGTAAAAGAATCTATCTAATTGTGAGTGACAGCTAATAAATCAAATTCCACTTCTGGAAAAAATCATTTTCCATAAATCTGCATGACCATGTACCAGCCATGAAATTGCAGATTTTTATTTCAACAGCATTTCATGTCACCATACGTTTATGTACACCAACCTTACCCTACCATTATGTAAACAGTGACACAAAAAATTAAATATTATACAAAAGCTTCCACCCAAATACACAATTAAGCAAAGGAGCTGTCTCCAGCAGCACACAAAAAAACTTTGAGACAACACCAAGGCATCACTTGCCACAACTTAACTTGAGATAACACAATCCGAAACCAACCTCTTAACATGTTGATTGTGGTATCCACTCAACTAACCTGTTGTTGCGCGTCTCCAGCTCCTTCTTGACCTGGCGTGTCTGGTTTCTTCATATTCGCTAACGACGTCACCACGCTAGCCAATGTGCTCAAGTCTGTGGTGGTGTCTGTTGTCTGCGGTGTGGTTGGGGTCGACTGGATATTCAACAGAATGCCCTGGTCAAATAAGCCTGTTTTCTTCGGTGTTTCTGGTGTCGCTGAAAGTATGAATAGATGTGATGGTAATTAAATGCCACATTTTTTAATCAACAATTTAATATTGGCATATTGTAACATCAAATGTGTTCATTTCTTCAATTGATGTACCAATAATACTGAACTGAACTTTTCAAGAATTTCTATTCCTTTCGGCGTTATTGCATCTTGTACACCAAAAATTGTGAACACAGATATACATGCAAGTTTGAATTGGATCATTCAAGTTTCTGTATAAAAAATATCGAGACCTTCCCCTCATGCCTTACTTCCAATGAGATTTTTTGTATGGGTTGTAATGAGAGGCACTACTCATGAAACAACACAATTAGCAGACTTCCAATCCCATTTTTGCAGTAATGTTTCATTACTATACTACTCATGCTACCCATACAAAAATCTCATTGAAGCATGGCATGATGGGAAGGTCACAATATCTTCTTTTGCATGACTTTGTGGTTAATTATCATAGGTTTGACACCAGTGCAAGCCATGTAAACATGTAAGAACAAATTTACGGTCACTATTAACCAATATTCAAACCTCAGCATTTGTTTTGAGTGTCCTCCACAGTTCTTGGTATTTCCAAATGTGCTAAAGTTGCTAGTTGATTTTCTTTGTTTGATAACAACAGGTCATCATAAGGTGTGAAAGCTATTATCAATCATCCCTAGATTCATGATGGTATCTATCACCCCTATTCATAATACTAGGGGGAGGGGCACCATGAATAGAGATTATATCTGCTTCCACACATGGTGACCTGTTATCAGATTATCAAACAAAGGGGAATCAACATGCAAATCAAGTACACCTATAATGTTTCAACACACATTTGATTTTGATTAAGACTATGGTCACAATTGATCGTACGAACAGATACGGGCAGTGTTTAGTCCGTCTAGAAGGACCACAGGCAGCAAGCAACGCCCTCACTGCTCGCTTAGCTCACTGCCCGTGATTCTACTAAACGGACTATACATTGCTCGTAACCGTTCGTCCGATCAATTGTGACCATAATCTTACTTAACCCACCACATTATCGTAACGGGGAGGAGGGGGGGGGGGGGGGAGGGGAGAATAGAGTATTCTGGTTGGGAAACCACTCTTGTGCCAAAAATGTAATATACGTTAGTATCAATATTGAACTGGTGCTCTGATTCAAGTATGTCACAGGAATTTTAATTTGGCTTTTCTGTCCCTAATAGGGAGTATGATCAAACCAAAGAAGAACAACTTATTGTAAAATGACTTTAGTGTCTAAATTGTCGATAAAAATTATTTTCAAAAATCACAGAACACTGCCAACATCCCCAAATTTGTTAAAGTGTTGTTGGATTTAATTTGTGAACGCGTATCTGTAGGTAAATACGCAGTGGTCAATGACGCGAGCGTACATTTTCAAGGTTGTTTTGTTTGCGTGTACGCTCAAGACTCTGATGACGCGTTCACGAATTAAATCCATTCTTCATTTGGTTTTTGTAATCTTTATTAAGCAGAGATGCAAGTCATTTCATTGCAAAAAACCTGAAAAGGCTATGAATTCTTCAAAAAACCTCAAAAATAGGACTGTAAAAACATGGAAGTATGTAATTTGATGTCAAATACAAAAACCTGAAATTGTGATTTGAGCTTCAGAAAAAAACAAATTCAGGCTAAAACCTGAAAGTGGCATTTCTGATTAAGTCATATTTGTGTATGGTCTTGGATAGGTTATTCATTGTGGTCTTAGATAGGGTTTCCATTTTCACAAGGAATTAATAAACGGAAATAATTTCTCATTTTAACCCCCCATGTAAACTTTATTGGATGGTAGTCACCTTGGATTGCCACTCATGGAGGGCGAGTTATTGTACCTTCGGCATTTTACAATGTCATGTGTATTTCCCTTGAGACTCTTGTAATGGAAAAGTGGGAAAATCGGCTAACCTAGTCCAGAACAACTCATAATAGATGCTTCTGAAAATATTTTTAATGAAATAAAATGCACACACCGACTAAAGCAATCCAGACAAATCCAGAGGTACAATAACTCTGCTACATGAGCAACAACTAAATGGTAATAAGGCCACATAAAAAAATAAGTTGTTTCTCGTCCGAAGGTTTCTCAAAATGTGAGACGGGAGGGAGGTGTTATTTATTTTTTAAGGTTGGGAAGAGCCTGAGCAATCCAAGTTTACCCTTGGTAGATGTTGGTTTGATGACAGGTCCGACGTTTAAAACATCAAAAATGAGAAGGAAAGCAGGGTCTTGATATTTGAACGATTTAGCTCAATTTTTAACACCTTTTTAGCATTTTTACCAGAAAAAAAAAAGTGAGGGGGGCGGGGACAAGAAACAACTTTGGGTGTTTTTTATGAGGCGTTATGCACAATTTCCTTATGCTACGAGGTCCTAGATTTGGATCAATTTTCAATTAGGCCTGTCTTAGACAGATAAAATAATACAAATGTGTCGAAGGGAAACGCAAGATTTACATATTCACAAGACTCTATATACGTCAAGCAGCTACTGACGCAATATGGTTTTGGTTTGATAGTGTCTTGTGGATTGTCTAATCCAAAGCACAGGCTGCTGGTACCTTGCTTAAATTGGCACAAGTCTGAACAAACTTCAAATAATAGAATAATAACAGAAATAAGTGCAATAAAGAGCTAGAAAAACATAGCAAGTCTTACACAAGTATCAGAGTCTCAAGCATGGTTATAAAAACATTGCTCCATGACACAAAATTGTTTTAATCAGTCAATTTGAACACTTTAATTCAATTTACTACCTTGGTATTTCATTATGTTGCCTCAGGGCAACATGAACAGGTAAATTGTGATAGTTTTGAAATGGGTTCTACATCTACTCCGGTGCAACAATTCTTATGGCACAAGATGCTTTCACTTCACTTGCCATGGCTACGACATGACATGACTGAGTGACATGAGACTCTGAAACTATCTTCTGTGACAAATAAAACTTGCATTCCCCTTCGACAACGGAGCAAGCTACATGAAAGCTCTGATCTGCATCATTGTAGATTCCTGGAATCTACATCGATCTAATTTTGACAAATGGTACACATAAGCGCCCAGAGTATACAATGTGAGTGCGCTTGTATTGACCTGTGACTTGGTAGGACATAGTTGAGTACGCTGCAGGAATCCACATCAGGATTTATGTACCATTGTCTAGCTATGTAATCTATGTCAATCAGATTTACATCAATAGAATCTACATTGATGTAGATCAGAGCTCTTGTGTAGCTTGTCCAATAAATAACAGTACCAACGGCAATGTTGCCATGCTCCAGTGTTTTTAACCAACACCCGATTTACAAATGGTTGGTTCCTAATGTGTGGTACCCCCTTCTTTAATGCACAGACTGTGATTGAGCTTTAATTTCACCAAATTCTCAAAGTGAGAGCAACTATATAGAATGTTCACAAGGAAGCATAGGAATCAAACCTCTAAATTTCTTCCTGTAATTTGATCGTTCATCTACACCAGTTAATTTTTTTTCAAGAGGTGCAGCACATGAAATATTGGACACTTTTTTTTTGGCTTAACCAATGAGTTGGAAAATCCCTTTTTGGGGTGGTGCACACCACTGTGGATATTCTTTTAGCTCTTATCACATCTATGCATCAAATATGAATTAAAAGGATCTTTTTCAATCAATATTTCGATTGTTGGTGATTAATATACTGTGATGAGAATAAAATGACATTGTTCTCTAACCTGCCATGAACGAGTGGCCTGCCAAGGGACTGCGGATCTCCTTGTAAGTGGTACGCTCTCCTTGCACAGCTGTAGCATAAAAACATGGCCAGGGAATGGTACGTCAATTAACAGTGCAAACAAACAAACACACAAAAAAAATAAGAATGCATTATAATCTAACCTGTCATAAACGTGGGCGTGGCTGCCAGGGGGCTACGGATGTCCTTTCGGATGTAGATTTTATCTGTAGACGCAGCACAGTTACCGGGGATCCTATCTCGGGCAGCCTTTAGTGGTGTGCGCTCACATTGTACGGCTGTGAGGGATTGAAGGATGGGAGGTAATCATCAATCCAATATGTATCAAGCACCCTTGTTAAGTACAGGACATTCAAAGTCGGTGCCAGGATTCCGTGGACAAAGTAAACAAAAATCCAGAGTGCAGGGCTCTATTAGTATATTATTGCGACCTGCACCCTGAAACTTTGTTTACATTTGTCGGAGGAATTATGGAGCTGACATTAATAAAGCACACTGAAGGCTAAAACAAAACCTGTGTCATAAGATGGCTATACATAAATTAAGTATTTACAAGTATTTTTTCAAAAGAATTTCTCGTAAATTTATTAGAAGCAGTAATACATCTAGTCCATCTAACTGGACCTCGGAAGTGAATGCGAAGTGTGAGCATACGGCACATCTTGTGGGGTCCATCTAGATGGACTATAACACATCCTGCATTGGTCAAGAATATGAGTTATAAGGACCCTACATTTTCCATTTCCTTGATCTTTTAGTAATAATATTACATTTTCAAACAAGGAGGTTCATTTTTTAAGTCTATAAATTTCTGTACCATATTTTGCATCCAAAACAGGTTTAGTTCTTAGCGCTCAGTTGCTTTACAAATGAAATGTCTGCTTGAAACAAGGGTGTAAGGAAGATGACATGTAATAGACTGCACATATACCACAATGTACACAAAGAATGACTAGCTGGACAGTCTTTGCTTGCTTTAAACACGTCTCCAATTTTTAGCAGTTAAAACTTTGACCTGTTGTTACATGGATCAAATCAGAACCAGATTCAAACCACCACTTGATTTTATTCTTCTTGTTGTGGCAATGGTCTGTTTTTGGCTCATTAGTATCTTGCTACATTCTAAAACATCATAGGACCTAAATAAATTTAAAATGGACCCTGAAATTTCATGATAAAAATGGGATATGGGTCCAAAAGTTAAAAACCGGCACCAATACTTACTTTTACCTCTATTGCTAGGCTCTACAAACACTCATTTTTGTGGGAGGTACTACCCTGACAGGACAGTATGTAACAAATTCACTCAAAGTTCCATCAGAAATGTTTGATGTTTCAACTTGCCAAATATGCTACAAGCAATGGCAATCAAACTTACGCAAATATTTTGTCACACACTGGAATTGAATAATTTGGTCAACATCCCAGTCCAAATTGACCCATCATGGATGATCTGTATCAAGGTTTCAGAGTTACTAACCATGGATGAGCTAGCTACATCCAAGTCCCAAAATGACCAACCAATGATGGGGAGAAATGTTTTGCTATGCGTGAGTGGTAATAGAAGACCCTAGTTAAAGCAAGCAAAGAGCGCACCCACCCAGAAAATCTAGAGCTCTACAATATGAATATTATCAATGCAAAAAAACATGATCAATGAGTTGAGATGAGATGAGAAAGGAGATGATAGATGTGTCAACGAATGACCAGAGAGTTGAAAACAAAAGATATGGCATATTTCCCATCATGCACCGCTTCCTTATGGGATTGTTTGCATGGGAAATCATGCAAGTAGTTAGTGATGAAATTACCACAAATCAAATTTGATTATGTCATAATCTTGCAGATCAAGCATTTTCCACCACTAGCTACTCACATGATTTCCTGTTCAAACAATTCCAAAGGAAGCAAGTGCATGATGGGATACACATGATGATATTTTCTCTTGTTGAAAATAATAAAGTTCAGATATCTGAGAGTCATTCAACTTGATATCAGGCATGCTCTACAATAGAAAAAGATGACCACAACATCAGGTCATGATGGACATTCTCCATAATGCAATTTCAAAGTTCTATTGATATGGTACTTTATGTTGAGAATATATCTTTTGAATGCATAACTGCAAAATTCATGCAATGGTTTCTGAATTATGTCTGCGTATACGCTCACTTCTGTGATCTTTCTGGTGTAACTTTCAGCTTCCTACTTAAATTGTGATGCACTATTCCAGTGAATAAATCTGCAATAATGGTTAGGGTAGTTCTAGCTTGATAAGATAACCACAATGTGGAATTCACCACATGAGATGAACATTGACATTTTTCACTCATGATCAATGATTCTGTGTTCAACATCACGGAAACTTATCATTATCAAGCTCTCTACTGGACTACCGGTATCTTTATTTTTGGTTTCCCACCCTCAAAAAGTAATAATCACTAAACATTTGAAGTTTCAAACAGGACTAGAAAGTAAATTCAAATCTAACGCGACAACTGGATTGCAATTCCCGATTGTCCAATGTAAGGTTTTTTTCACTCTTCTTAGACAAATGTCAACCAATGACTTAGTTCAACAACACACACAATGAAGTTATTCTTGTTGAAAATGGTATACACACACGTTGTAGGATGATATAAATGAGTAATTGGACACATTTATACAGAAGTCCTAATGCAGCAAATTCAGATCTGATTATATGTTGCATTTATCAATTATTTCTACATATTGGTCCAACAGACATTGTTGTCTTTTATCTAATGTTCTCAACAGCATGCAGGGATGCAATTTGACATGCAGGGAGCAACAATCAGTTGGTGTCAGATAAGCACAATTCTACTCGAATATATATTTTTCTCTAAATATTTAAGAAAAGTATTGTAACATAGATATTTGGTCAAGGAAAAGTTTCAAACCAATTCAAGCTAACATTGGATATCCAAAGATGGTAATTCCTTTCAGGCAACAACCATTAGATCACCCAAAGCTGGCTGTTCCATTCAGTTTCTCTTGTTGAACATGAAGAGTGTTGTGTACTTAGTAGAACAGCCAGCTTTGGATCACTGATGTGTTCAGACTCCAGTGATTTCATCACTGCAACATCACTCGATACGAGTCTTGAAATTTTAAAGAGCACTTCTCATAGCACGTGTAAAGACTGCGTATCGAGCGATGTTACAGTGATGAAATCGCTGGACTCTGAATGCACCATAACCAGCCTGAGATTTGGAAGTGGTCCCTTAAGCCCCAAATAACAAACAAATGTGCTTCAATGGTGTGATTGCGAAATCCAAAAAATGTGTGGAATTATAAACAACACAACCCTTCAAAATTGTGATACACAATGTAGGCCTTAATCTGATGATACGAATACTGTTTTCATACTTGTGTTTGTCTGAATTTCAGCAAAGTGCACATCATTATCATGCAGGATTATTATCTGTTTGGTCTGTTCTAATCTTTATTAATTGATTGATGGCAAAGCGTTAGTCTACCTTTGCAACTGCACTACAAGGTCCTTTGCCGAAAGCTGATATTTTGGATTATTTTAAATTTAGGTTCTACTTTAAATTGTCACACTTTGGATCAATGGTCAAGTTGGATAAAAAACTAAAACATTGAGTGACAAACTAAAACACTGAGATTTTACGTGTTTTTTTAAGTAACATATTTAAACTAATGTTATCCACAATTGAAGAGTGTTTTACCAAAACTCACTTAGTCCAAAAGCTGCCACATGTTATATTTGCATATATTTTAAATCTATTATACAACTGATTTTGTGAGCTGAATTTGCTGTAAAAGCTCTATGCAAATGACTCAAATTTATGTCATATTGATCAAAAATTCATACTAGCACTGCAATGCACACACACAATAAGAAAAATATTTAGAAACGTGCTTAATCCCTGGACTTGGTGAGTTTTGGAAAAATCAGTTTTATTACTATTCTATAATGTCCCTTCAGGGCAGTAAACTGCGACCATCTGATCGTATTCAGGATAAGGACGCTCGATCCCTGTAATATGAGGTAAATGAGCGTCAGAACAATTTGGATAAAAAATTAAGGGTTCAGGACCTAGCATGCCGGCAGCCATTTGACAAAGTGAGTTTTGAAAAAACACTCTTCAATTTCAGCCCATAGTTTTGAGTGAGTTTTTAACTTCCAATGTTTTAACTTGCCACACAACAAGGTAGGTCTAGCCTAAATCTAGTCTACCATATTCACATTTTAAGCTATGAAGCAGTTAACTATGCTACAAGTGCCAATAAAATGTGTATCATGCAAAAAATATTGTGCCATCTAGAAATTTAGACAGATTGTTAAGTAAGCAATGTTACAGGGACCACTGTTACGGGTCTGTTAATATGGTAGAACACAGAACAGAGTACAGATTATCGGAGAAACAACATTTACAAGTTATTCATATGTGAGTTAAGTTGCGCAAGAGGCACCTGAGTATCATTTATCAATAAATCTTGATCATAGAGAATTCAGTCTAAAGCCGATGCAACTCAAGGAGAGTTGACCAAGTTGAAATTGCATTAACACCACCATTTGAAAAGTTTATTCATTGCAACTGATTAAGATATTTCATGATCAGACAGAAAGGTGATATTTCATGAAAAGGGACTTTAGGGCCAGTGTAGCACAAACTGACAAAACTCTGTATCAGCACTCATCAGGAGGATCAAATTGCATTATTATTGATACCTGATTTACGTCACTTGCCTCTTGTGAAATGAAAATAAATACATAATCTTCCTTTTAACACTGACGGATGTATTTGACTACTTTATATACAGGTACAAAGAAATTATATTCAGACTTGATATTTTTGGTAATGATGCATGATGCATATTTTTCTTCACTACACTTATCACTAAGTGATGATATAATTATTGTTTGAAGTCAAAATATATATTTTCTCTGTACATTAACGTCAAATAGTCCATCCTTACAAGCAATGGTGAGTCAGTGAGTGAGTGTTCTGGGTGGGGATTAGATAAAATTTCACCTACCAAGCTCTTGTGGGGACTGTGACGTAGATGGTATGCCTACTACGTGGTGGTCCACAATTCTGTGTTGTCTGTTGGGGGCTGATAAAGACACACAAAAAGGAGGCAACAGTGATTCAGTTTACCCTACCTAATGTAGATTGGGGAGACTTCAACCATAAGGCAAATTTGAAACATTTCAAACTTTCTCCTTGAGTTATTAGTGAGTGAATTATGGTTCAGAATCCTTTTCTGTAGACATCGATATCTATTTATCGATGTTGCTCTACAGAAGCCTGTTGATATGAATACATGTGTTGAACCATGTAGAGCAGGGCCTTAGCTGGTGACCCAACTACCTGTCTTTTTGATAGGCATTTATCATTTGAAATGGGGAAAATATTGTCAATTTGGACCATTTTACTATATTTTTGCAATTATAGATAGGCATTTATCATTTGAAATGGAGAAAATATTGTCAATTTTGGACCATTTTACTCTATTTTTGCAATTTTAGATCCATTTGAACTGTCATAATTGTTCAAAACGATAAACACCTTGAAATTTCACGGTAAGTCGCTGATGAAGCGGTCTTGAAATATGTCCATCAGTGGAAATCATACCTTATACCCCTATTCGATTGGGACAGAAGTGTCAGAGTGCTATGTTCAAAGCACACACATTAGAAAATGATTATTACCTGTACTGGCCTACATGGGTATCCCTTGGAAACATACACTATGCTGGTATTGATGGGATCCCTCTACAGAGGGCAGTATTTAGTTCACTCACTCAATGCTCAAGAACAAATTTTGAATCTTGTTACCACATGCTCAAAACATCCCCAGTCTACCCCACTAAATAAAACTTTCTTACCAATTTGGAACAAATATATTGCTACTTTTTTTTTCAAATTTATTGAAATTTTAAACATGATAGCAACTTATCATTTCTTACAGTCTGAGAACCAAATAATTCTTTTTTTTTTTTTTGCATTACCAAGGGGTTTTTTTAACTTGAAAACCTTGCAAACAAGTAGAACTTTTAAAACGATAAAGCTGATGTTAATTGCTGGTTTATTTTTGGATAAAACAAACAAGATTGAATCACACTTCTACAAGAGTGTGCAATAAAATACCTAAATGAATGCAATTTCCAAAAATACCTGACTAAATAATGTCATTAAAGATAAGTTTCCCCTCAACAAAATTACAATGTGCTAACTGTATTAAATTCGAACCAGGCCCGCACAAGGAGGAAAGTCAGTACTGCCTTTATAAGTTATATGCAACCAGTCAGCCACCAGATTTCTCATATCATTTATTCTTGGCCTGGTATATTTATGGAACATTTCTCAGTGAGAAATCCTGCATGATAATGTGTGGCACTCATTTAAGTTATTTTTTCTTCTCAAAAGTTGCACATTTTAAATCTATGATAATACAATCCATACTCCAATATTGGTTTTGGATCAAAAGAGGGAAAAAGGTTACCATCATCCATATTTCAGACATGATCTTACACAGAAATTAAAGGCACACCAGAATAAGAAATGTTACAAAGATCTCATTTTTGCGCAACCCCTTTTAACAAGGAACATATTGGGCAAAATATTTCAAGGAGTTTTTTGACATTTTTTTGCCAAACCTTGTAGCAAAGATGATCTGCTTGCGAATGCTCTCATTTGCATTCGAATAAGCACATATTAGTAGCATGTGATTTGGTTAATTTTGAATATTATTTCTAATGTGACTAATAATGATCAACCTTTACCATTTGACAACTCAATGACCTTTTTGAACTTGGGTTTGTTAGGATATTAGTGTGAAAACAGTGAAATTTATCTGACTACAATTAAATCAGACTCAAATTTCCTCTATCTGTGTTATAGGCCCAGGCTATCCAAAGCCAAAAGTATAGGCTGATTATAATTACTCACAACTACCACAAGTAAAATTACAAAACCATTATCCTTGCTCAATGCGCGATAATCGATTATGATTGTGAGGCTTGATCACCAATGATTGTAAGGCTTGGTCACCAATGCGTGACACATGTTTTGTGTTTAGCATTAAGAACAAATCAATATGTAATTGAGTGCCAAGAGTGATTTGCCTGAAGCCTGTGACTTAAGCCTGAGTAGCATGGTGAAAGACCAAACAGGCAAGTACAACTAAATAACGTACATGCAAGTTTTAATATTAAGTTCAGAAGGTTCTTAAAATTGCTATAAAGAGTGTTTGTGAAGTCCTCAAATAATTAATAGGTAAAATTACCTTTACGGTAGTTGTTTATTTAACACGAATGATATACATAGGGTTTAAAAGAGGTCTGACAACAAAAAACATGAAAAATGTCTCCCCTTCAAAAGCACACCCCAAGAATTGGGATATAAAAAAAACAAGATCTTTGACATTGAATATGGATGATGGTAACTCCTGCCTGGTATCCACAACAGTTTACTGATCAATATTGCCCATTCATCACAACGATTGCACACACAGATGAATGAATTGGTCATATATTGAAAGAAGAAAAACACACAAGGATAGACTAGGGCTATTTTGAACTTGTGGAAAGTTGAAACATTGAAAACATCTTTTAACTTTTTACTAACTTTTGCCTTTTATGGTAGCCCCAAGAAACAGCAAGAGGTTATAATTGCAGAGGACTACAACAGAGGGCAGATTTTATTTTATTTCATTCACTCATTACGTAATGAGAATTTGTCAATGTTCCAATAGACCACATGTTCAAAGTAGACCTTCTATATCCTTGGGTAATCACCGATCACTGAAGTTATTGTACCAAAGGAAAATGGACTTAAGACTGATAGTGAATAATGTTTTTATTTAAATGCAATACGACTACTGAAATCACTGTTTGTTAACAAGAGCTTGGCAGATCAAATTATCAATCTTGAGGGGGTGGGATAACATAGGTCTATCTGGTGTGCCTTTAACAATCAACCCTCAAGTAATAATATACACATATCAAACACAATTAATCATATGAGAGTGGAAGATCATGTATCATGGAAAATAAGAGACGAGGGCAAGCAAATTATACTGTTTCTGACCACAGGTTTTAGAGTCGAGATTTCAGCGACTGGTTTTGATGGTCACTCAAAGTTGGTTAATCAGATGGTCACTCATTACGAGGCAAGTTTGGTCAAAACACCATGGTGACCAACATTGATGAGAATGAGTTTCAGCACACATTAAATGCTACATTACGTAGGATGTAGAAACAACAATTTACACGAGAGAAAATGGGCTATGCTGCTCTGTTTTCATGAATTAATTTACTAAAACTCAAATTGGTTCCATGAAAGATGGCGATGAATTTATACTTGGGGATGTGTATATTTAAATGGCTTGCATTAACAGCAGCTACTGATAACAGAAACACAAGACAAATTCAAAGTGTGTCCGTTATTTCTTAATTATCAACTCACAAGGTCAAACATCTGAAATTGATGCGCTTGTTTCTTTCTAAAAACGCATCAAGGCATCAGTATAAATTCAACTTAGTAAGGGATTACGTCATGGAACTGAAATCTCAATGCTAAACTTGTGGCAATGACAGACAATCTCTAATTAATAACAGATACTTACATTCCGACTTCATTCCCATAGAGAGACATTTCTGCAATCTGCAATACTGACATCGGTTACGATGGTGTTTGTTAATAGGGCAATCTTTGTTGCTGCGACATGTGTAACCCAAACTTTTGCGAATGCTGCGTTTGAAGAAACCTTTGCAGCCTTCGCAACTGACGGCACCATAATGTCGACCTAATGGAAGTCAAGAAATAACATGATGCATACAGTCAGACCAAAATTGAAACTTTTTTACAAACGACTACCTGTACCTAGACAAGTCTATATTACAAGAAGGAACTCAGGTTGAGCAGTTTTGCAGGAATGGATTCCTCCTGCAAGTTCAATATCTGGGTATTCTGGTTGGACAACCAATCACCAGAGTACCAAAATAATGCAAGACTAGGACAAGTTTTGAGACCTGCAATAAATTGATATTGATATTGATAAGGGTATCAAAATTGATCTGGTGCTCTGCAAGTTCTACATAGGGTATCAAACTGTCTTTTCAGTGTCTGATAGGGTATCGCCCTCAAGAAGAATGGTTGACGTGATGATTTGGTGTCTAAGCTGTCATTAAAAATCCAGATTCAAGATCTAAATCTCCCACTTTATTGACAGAACGGGATCTCATGCTCGTGCTGCTGCAAAACGGGTTTATGGAGATGCGGATTGACTTGCAGAGATGCCACTGATTTTATTGAAAAAAAAAACTGACAAAGCCGTCAATTCTTGAAAGATACTCCCAAAAGGGTCGAAAATATATGAAAGTATGTAAATTAGAGATCATGAAAACACCTGAAATCATGGTTTGAACTTCTAAAAAACCTAATTTCAGGTTAAAACCCGAAAAGTGGCATCTCTGGACTTGTGCTCTGTGTATACAGCCCCAATCTCAGAATTTTCTCTGAGCTGCCTTTACCCCCTTATCTCCACACACCACACAAAGCTCAATAGGTCTTAGTATTAAAACCAAAAACAACCTTGATTGGTAAATCATCACTAGACAGTTCACAGCCTGCACAGCAACCAGAGCTTACCTGACGCCCTACTTCCATACACCACACAAAGCTCAATTTAGCTCTTTTTGGTGTTGTATCCATGCCCAGCCCAGCCTTGATTAGTAAATCATCATTGGGTAGTTCACCGCCTGCACAGCACCCAGACCTTACCTGATGCCCTATCTCCACACACCACACAAAGCTCAATAGGTCTTTTTGGTGTAGTATCCATGCCCAGACTAGCCTTGATTAGTAAATCATCATTGGGTAACTTCACCACCTGCGTAGCATCCATAGCAGATTGAGGCACTCGGACAAGCTGTTCCACTGTTTGTTGGTTGATCTGAACTTGCTGAACCTAAAGAAAAAAGTAAAGCATCCAAAATTGAATGAGTTTTGTAGTGTACTAAACAGAGGCGAGATACCAGACTTAGCACCATTTTTATTCTAGCATGAGGATCAAATTGGGATTATTGGATTTATGCCGGTGATGTGTAAAGTAGTATTTGCGTGGGTTTCCTAAATGTGCAACAAAATCTTTCTCCCAATAAACATCTGGAACACTATTGTTGTTTCAAACAAATTTAATAGTGATACCTTCATGTCTAAGGACAATATTAACCCTTACCCTTCTACGCACTACAAAATTCCGAATACGTCACAGACGGCGGGTATAAATGGTCAGGAAATTGCTGCCCGGGCAGGCCACGCTTGTGGCACAACTGGACATTGGATCGGGATAGCGGGGGTCAGGGGTTCGAATCCCAGGGGGAACCAGAAATTTTCTCATGACGTATTCGGACTTTAGACTGTATTTAAGTGTGTGAGCAATGTGAGTGTAAGGGTTAATGTACAATATTTATTAAGCACCTTTCTAACTGGTTCAAAGAAAGCTGGAACGAAGTTGTTCGGAAACTGTCCCAGTCATCTCGATTCACCCATGTGTCACTGGTCAAGAATACAACCTTTCTGCACTTAGATCATAATTAATGTTCCCCATGAGAGCTTCCCAATAATGCTCAGGTCAATGAAGCAAATGATGATTAAACTCACTGTCTAATTCAAGAACATAACCTATTGACCATAGGGGTTTAGAACTTCTGCACACTTCCATTAGAACACACAAGCTACTAGTTGCATCTTCACAGTCCATAGTACTTACTTTAAAAGCTTCAACTGGGGTTGGATGTCCACCTTGTCCTCCGATATAGCCGGTAGTGACCATTTGACCCGTCGGGATGCTGGTAATAGTGCCACTAGGGTTTGTAACCATCACATGTTGCACTGTGGAGCCTGGTGGTAACTGCTGAACAACCTGTTGCACCATTTGTTGGTGAACCTAACAAGAACAAAAATTACAGGCAAATATGTTAAGTTGTCTTGAGCGAAATCAATTTAAGATAAATGGTTAGCTAATACACAAAGAAGGCCATAGAAAAACGTTTAGAACTATAAGTTTTGAACCTTTAAAAAAGGGTTAGTTTTTTTAAATATTGGGTAACAGTGTACAAGCCCAGCACTACACACCTGGGAACCTTGAAAAAGTGATTGAATTCAAACAATTCGGTGTACAATTGTGACTTTATTGAATATAATATCCATCCATTGCTCTCAAGGGATTAATTTTGAGAGGGAGGAGAATGGCTTCCCCATAGTTACGTGCCGGTACTGTGACAACTGATTGATTAGGACTCCTTACTAAATACAAGCAACCGCAAAATCCCTTTGGATGTTTAATTTTAATTACCAAAGCTAATGTTTCACTGCAAAATTTACAGTCCTGTTTAGGAAAAAAAAAATCAAATTTTTATTAGAATCACAACAACGAAAAAAAAAAAAATACTTTGGGTTAGTAAGAAAGAGCACCATGGTCATGTCTGTAAACAACACATGAATTCATGATGAAAGTAATAACATGCATACCGGGTCCATCTGTTCCTGACTGTGCTGATTAAATTGCGCCGATCCCACTACTGCCTGGTTCTGGGCTTTTGCATACTGCATAAACTAGGGATTTGAACATAACATATCATTTTTATCACTTCGTTGTAATTTAGATTGATTGATGAGGTATACTGTTAGTGGCAGGTACAATGATTGAATGTCAAAATGTGCAGCGGAGTGAAAAGAAAGTGCTTTTTAGATAAGTATATTGTATTTAGCATATAAACTACAATTTTGGGGATAATAAATTGATAATCAGCATACTGTTAGTATCAGGTTACCATGCATGTTAGAGAGGTGACAAGAACTCAATTTTACATCTCAAATAGTGCAGACTGGGGCTATCTTAAACATGTTTCTTCATGATTTTTCCTGGCGCATGCATAATTTTCCCCAATTTTTATAAGGCTAAATAAAATTAATTGTTTGTCTCAAAGCTCCCGCGCGCGTTAGTTTCAGTGTGTGCGCGTTAGTTTTTCAAAAAGTCAAAAAACATTTTTTTTTTTGCCGTTTTTAATTTTTTTTGGAAAAATATTCTTCATAATTGGCAAAAATTCCTTATGAACTCCTTTTATATTTACTTGCAACATAAGATTTAATTAAATTGGTTCTTTATTCTGTTTAAAAAAGGCCAATCTTAACATTAATTTTGAATCTGACATGTAAATATATGAGGGAATACATATGGAACTCTTTTCTATTTAGAACAGCACTCATGACTTCTGTCACACACGAAAAAAAAAATCTTAAAAAAAAATAAAAAAATAAAACCGCATTTCGCATTAGTTTTCAAGAGTAGGAGAGCTT